>JAWPHD010006250.1:0-147939 GCA_037043455.1 Cyrtodaria siliqua | reverse complement strand
GGCGCACCAACACATGAAAGGTTATATGGCGCCTAACAGGCATGAACATGCCAGGCTCATCCTCCATGTACATCGAGATAAAATATGGAGAATAGGCCTAGGACCTTCTCACCCTGGACTGCAGAGTTGCTGCAAATTCTATTGTAGACACTCCATTTACGCTGGAGCCATGTTTATTGTTTTTCTGCCACTGCTCTTAGTGATGTGAGCGAGATGGCACCTGAAACAATGCAGAGGTCATGATGAAGACCTTTAATGAGCATGAACAAAAAATGACAAAATGAATATGAATGGGGGTATGAGTATGGCTAAACCACATAGAAATTGTATGTTAGTAGTGACGGCCTATGTTTATTATGATTTAACTGATGGTGGCATTCACCAGCATCAGTATTCAGTAGTAGTTGTGACTAACTCATGGCAGCGTCAGTAGTTGTGACTAACTCATGGCAGCGTCAGTAGTTGTTGTGATCTACATTCATAACAATACATGTCATTAATGAATAATATATCTCCACCACTGAGATTACATATATATATATAAGCTGTTATAATTATAATAACCCTCAATCAAAACTGGTTTGTTTCCCGTCTGCTTTTCTTATAGTGTAAATATCTATCCTTCGGCACAAAGCTAAGGGATTTGAAGCAATGATTTTATGTAAGTTTTCCTCAAAAGTGTGTTTACACTGCATATTATATATCACATTTATTAAATAAGATATTGTTAATCTCAATGATTGTGTAAAGATAGGATGAAAAATAAATATAAATAACCTAACTCATGCCATTATATATGATACGAAAAGAAATTGTACTTTTCTGATATTCAGCTTTGCCCAAATTATTTTTGAGTAGAACTCAAACTGGTGTAATTATTGACAAGGACATTAAATTGCCAACATTGTTAATTCTACGATGATTTGTTATATAATAGACATTTTCCACTAATATTCCAGTAAAAGTAATTGTTTTTAAATGAGCAATAACTATTCTATGTGATATTTGCTTACTGTTATTAAAGAGTTAAACATAACAATTTTCTCTGAGTTTTGAACAAAATCTGGACTATGTTATCTTGACAGATTTTAATGATTTTGCTATTTTGCTCTGTTATTGACCTTATATACAAATGTTAGCCTTTTCGGCAGGATGCAAGAAGTCGATTCCAGGCGGTGGTAGCATCAACCACGGTCAAGTCGGCCATAGCCAACACATTACGCAGGGCTTCCTTAGAGAAACAAAACAATGTCAAGTCTGTCTCGCCGACCACCACACCACCTCAAGTATCGAGGGACAACTCTTCAGACAGGTAGTCTTTATTCACTACGACTTTTCAGAAAAATGTACAAGAAACCATAACTGAATTGAGTTTCAGTTGCTACTCATAACAGGGTATGTATTGTGAAGTACTTTGGCTACATGTTACAGTTTTGATAGATAATTAAGTGGGGATAGAAATTAGTAGTAATTTGTATTAGTTAACACATATTGGTAGAGGATAGCTTATTTTATTCTGTGATTCATATTTATCTTGTATACTATGTAAATAAACCTTAGGGATATGCTACTGATGCAGAGTAGACATTAAGTGATAACTGTCAATTACATAAGTTCTTAAGGGCACTTGAGTAAGGCAGCATCTTTTAAGGTCTATTGCCTAATACTTCAGGTTACTTTATGTCTATTGCACGTTTTTAAGGCTAGTTGTATATTGATTTAAGATATATTAGATAATACTTAAGGTCTGTTATGCAGATCACTTGTCTGATAAGAGGCTCTCCTGGGTACCTATTATATGAGATGGTATAAATTAATAGGGTTAGTCTTAGTTGTTATTTTAGGTTTAAGGTACATGATATTATACTTTAGGTCAGTTTATGTAAACACTATAGGATTTAAGGTTAGATTAAAGGTATATTATATAATACTTCAGGTTAGTTAATGTAAACATTTCGGCTTTTAAGGTTAGTTACATAATTTGTTTAGGTATCTCAGTATATATAGAGCTACACATTAGATAGAAAAAGGAGACATGTGGAACATAGAGAACACTAGGAGAGAACACTGTGAGTGTTAGTTTAGGCCATTGGACATAACGTTTTATCTCTCGAATCATACACTTCTAATTTAAAACATGAAATCGCATTGTTAATAAATTCTAATTAAATAGTTTGATTATGGAAATGAATATTTGTGGCGAAAATACTATATAAGTTAATGTAACCAATAAAAGTGTATAGAAAGACTTTGCATTTATAATTTTTTACAAGATCTACTTATACAACTAAGCGGGGACTTGACAGTATTGAAAATGTTTCATACCAGAAGACGTTCATAAATGCGTGAAAACAAGCTAGATAACAGTTTTATACTATTCTATGAAAGCTAACTTTCATTACTATAATAGTTATTTATCACATAACGTCCCTTGTTAGCAGTGTCGAACACCCATTTAATATTATATTGTATGACACACGTGTAATACAACCTGGAACGATTTTGATTGGTTGAGTTAAACCTGTAACACCCCGCAAGTTTATTAACTGAAACTATTTTATTTATTACAAATTCACCCAGATCTGAGTCATAAACTTATTATTTGTGACAGCTTATAAAAATAATGCACGTTATACAAAATATTGTTGTTGGTTTGTTAAAAAGTTGGCGTAAACTGCTATTTTGTAAAGAGGTAAAACACAAACTCTTTTATACGCAACGTTATGTGTGAGACGCGACGTTACGACGTCACATATTTTATGACGTTTTGGCGCTAAAGTGTGTGTGACGTCGTGGCGGTTCTATGTCCATCTGAATTAATTTTTACTAATTTGATTGCAATGTTATGTGATAAAAAGGATCTTAAACTTGTTCCCATTCCATATAAAAGGCTCGTTAAAATTAAAATAATTCATAACTCGTTTCATAAATCTTATATGAAATGGACATTCGTTTAAGATCCTCTATGTATACTAGTATTTAAATATTATTACAGCAACAAAATTACTGATATTCAAGAAAAGGAAAAGCAGAAGAATTTGGAAGAAGAAGCATTTAAAAAAGGGTAAAATTACTTTCGATTTTGTTTAAAATAAACTGAAACAGGAGGAGCAGAGTTACAAAGGTATGGAGAGCTTGGTTGTATTTGCAATAATTCCTACCCCGACCTCTGTGGCGTGGTATTCCAGTGTGGCAGCACTATAAAGTTGGGCACAGAGCTCACTGCTACAAGTAGACACTCGCGATATGGTTGATTGTAAAAAGCAATGTTAAATCATACACACACCCTCCCAGTGATGAAGCACACCTGCTGCAGTGGCTTTTCTATGATTAGGTAATTTATAAGCTACCACACCATAGACACGTGATATCTCCGCCGTGGTTTATGGTTTAAACTGACATCTCTAACACAGTTACCCATGTTACCACTTGTTGACTGGTACATTGTTTCATTCATCGTCATTTAACAATTTTATGGTGTGTAGGTTGGAACTTTTATACGCAGCATTGGTATTTTGTAGCTAAAGCTCATGGGCTGATATTGAGGTTCATATACGGCAGAATATAAACACAACTGTGCAATATTCCTCATTTATACCACGCATACTTTCAAATGTGCCTAAAATGTTAAAATAATACCACCATCTCCATGGTTATCCTGTAATTTTTTGTCATTGTTGTGTCTGTAGATATGAGCAAGGCATGCGTGCGAGTCTGGGTCAGGACCTGTCAGGGCTCAGGGAGCAACAGAACCACATCAACGAAAGTCTCGGTGAGATCATGGACTCCATAGATAGCCACATGGAAGAACCAAAGTATGTTGTTAAATGTTGTAAATCTTTTATGCAAGTTTTATTATGTTGTCTCCATAGACTGAACACAGTTTCTCTTTTGTCAAGTAATATAATTTATATACACATTCTGAGTATTGTCTTGGAGAGATCTTTGCTTTAAAAGACTGTTAAAAGCAAAGGATGTTCTTTAGGTATAAGAACAAATATTGATTTAAATGTATCACTTTGTTCATCATATTGTAGAGGTATTGGACTTCATAAATATCAATCCACATCGTATCCTTTCAGTTTGTCATTAATTTTTCATTGAGATAACTGGTGTTATTTGATATTGCATATTTTGATAATTGCATACTTTGGTACTTCAGTATTGCATACTTTGATATTGGTTGCCTTGATACGGCCCGCTGGAAGAAGGTGCCGTCACTACTTTAACATTGTAAAGGAACAGAACGCCAAGTTTCAAAATCGAATTCAGTCCAATATGATTACCAGTTCTGATCAGTTGCACACTTATATTGATGAATATCTTAATGAAACAATGCCCTCTAGCACTAGCTTAAGCGGTATTCTACTTTAAAGCCACAAAGCACTAAAGAAACGCTAGTGTGAATGTCGATAAATACTGAAAAGGTGATCCCTTGGAAGCAACAAACACAAACAAGAGAGAAAAGTAGCAGACTCGGGTTTTATTGAGTCTGTTCAGGAGATGTAATATGAGAAATAACTTGAATGTTTCACTGCCTAGAGAAGTAGTGTAAAGGTTTATGATATTTGTGTTGTTGCGATGAAGAATAAATAGTGTCCCGTCAATATTTGTATAATTTTAATTAATGTCACCGTTTTAAATTAAATTACAGAATGTTTACACTTCAATAAACTCTACATCAGAGTTAATTGTATAACGGTAATTTCTACTACAGGAGTTTAAAGGAGATACTGATTGGTCGTTTACAAGACAACATCCCCAAGTTCACCATATCCGGCTGGCGTATCCGGATGACGATGGGTTGCTTCTTTGTCATCATGGCGGTCATCTCAGTCATCGTCTCCCTCTTCCCCGTTGGCTCGGCAACACTCGTCGGATACAGACACTTTGGTTCACCACCTGTATAGTGGCATATGTTCTTAATTCTAGGTTGTTATTTTTCCTTAATACCAAATTTTGTGAAACATATTTTTATGTGATATTTCTTTCTTGGTAAAATAAATGTCTTTAAGGAATATATACCAAAGATTTGTAACAAATGAGATCATATTTTTCCACATTTCTTTACTTGTTTACTTTAAGAATTTGTCCAAAGAATTGTCAAAAAAAATAATAAACACAATCATTTCCATTTAAACACATTTTCCTTAAATTTAAAGCCAGTAATTTGCCAAGATTTTTATATTTCTTCATTTCAACTTCATGTACTCCCTGTTTTTGTTTAGTTTTAATTCCTTTCACCTTTTACCTTATAATATTAGTTATAACTTTCTAGATACATGTAACCGTCTACCTAACAGTAATATACAGAAAACCAATCCAACTATGAATTGTTGATGTTGTTAGAAACCACGCAGTGCTTAAAACAAAGGCATATTGTCTCTGTAAAACATGGTTTTAACTTGTTAAAAGTTGTATAAAAGCATTGGTTTACCATAATTTGATTTTCTTATTTTCACTGTTTAGCTGTAACAACAAGAATTAGTTTCCCCAAGTACCATTATAGACCAGATTGAAGTAGTAATAGTTCAATGTTACGGTAGCAAGTGGATTTTTCTTAACTTTTAATATGTACTAGGTAAAATAAACTTCAATGCAAGAAAAAAAATGCGAAAGCTATAAAAAAATATTTCTCTTTTATGTTGACAAGTCCAAACATCAAGGACTGCTTTTATTCTGTTTGTAAAATGAAAGCCGTGTCCTTGCTCACAATTAAACCTCTTGCATATGGCTTAAAGAGGCTCTACCTATATCTTTTTGTCCACCAATTGATATAAACTTTACTTAATCATAAAGAGGACTATGAAAAAGATAAATGGCAATAATTTCACCCATGCAATATGCGTTTGCTGGGAAAAAACAGGATTGAAAAGATCGGATTTTTAAAATTGTATTCTTAATTGTTTTAGACAAGCCGATAAATGAGATTTTCCGATCTTATTCGTATACAATCGGAACTGTCTCGTCGGATTGGCGAAGAGTTCCGATCGATTTGTTTACTATCGGAACTGCCCCGAATAGTTAGTTTTCGTTCAACTGAATCGCATTGCGCATGTCCGAGAAAATCATAAAAACACGTAGTTCTCCGGCAGGGCAGCATTTTATTCAAGATATTGTTTTGATCATATTTAATGACTTACAGAACAGGAATACGAACCATGTTTCTTCTTAGAATACTCATAAAATAGCCTTGTATACATAAAAATGCAGTAATATTGAGTAGTTAATATTTTACATTAAAAATCGCGTAGATATAGGTAGTGCCTCTTTAACTCAAGTGAATACAAGATAGCCAAACTTGACAAGTGAATACAGGATAGCCAGTTTTACATATTAATGTGATCCATGTTTTAATAATAACATAATTTTACAACAGAGCATCCAAGGAGAGTTCCAAAAAAATAGGCCAAATAAGAATATGGAAATATGAAAATACCTCGTAAGAATGACGAGCATATGTAAGATTTTCACGCGCCCGAGACCATCGTTCTCTACACTGCATTCGGTTGTCAGACCTTATTACCTCCCGAGTTTTACGCAATAAAATGTGATCCGACAATCATAAACGTACATGGTCAAATGTAATAATAACTAAATCTGACCCAGTCCTGGTTGACGGACAAATCACAAGTTGGTGTTGCACCCCTGTTGATAGTGGTTTGAAATCCCATCCACCCAAATATGTGATATGTATATAACGACTTGTACATGTTGACGTTGCCATAAATTATTATTGATGTATATACAGTTCATTCATTCATACATAAATGTATACTATTGTTATTAAAATGTTTTCATTTAGTTGGATCTTTGTTTTATATTGATTATCCAGTGATATATTTGCATATTTTCTAGAGACGTATTTACTTTTTCTCAGAAATTAAAAAGATGTTAAAGGGCACTAGCTAGAATTCGATAAAATTGTATCTGCAAGATTTTGTTTTGTATGCTCCCAAAAAAGTTTAAGGGGAGCATTTACTTCCTGCCGACTGTCCGTCCCACTTTTCTTTTCCAGAGCATAACTTGAAAACTACTAATGAGACTGGAATGAAATTTCACACAATGTTAGAGGGCAGTGAGAGGAAGTGCAGAGTGCAACGGCCATGACTATCTGCAAATTATAGTTATTGCCCTTTGTAATTTTATACTTATTCTTGTCTGTAGCATAACTTAAAAACTACTGATGGAACTGCAATGTAACTTCACACAAAGGGAGGGCAATGAGAGGAAATGCAGAGCACAATAACCATAACTCGATCTTTATTCAAATTAGAGTTATTGGTCTTTGTTATTGTATTCTTATAATTCTTGTTAGGAGCATGACAAGAATACATGTACTGATGGGACTGGGAAATCACTCGTGTAACACAGACATCAGTTTATTATTGTTGTACCTTTTCCCTTTCTGATACAAATTCATTTACACAAAGCATCCACTTCAGCGCTAACGATCTTGTTTATCTTAGCATTCCATATCACCTGTTCATGTCATCAAACTCAGCATATGTACACTCATCAAGCGTTGTACATTCTGGAACAAGGCCCTGGTAGGCGATGCCCAGAGCATCTTTTTAGTTAACAAGACTAGCAGTAGAACCAATGGATGCTTTGTGTGAATAAAGGTGTTGTATATTTTGCCTTCAACTTTATGTCCGCTGATACAGTGGATATAAAGTTGAAAGCACAATATACAACAATAATGAAGTTATGTAGGGCCGCGACTATTGCGCTGCTGGATATATGGAGTCTGTGGTGGGGCCCTATCGACTTAATGAGGCAAAACACGGCATTTTGAACTTAAAGGCCGTAACTTTTGGCCCTGAATTGCTCACCTGATGATTTTCACAAAGATGAAACAAGAGGGCCTGTATCACTCTACTGTATCACTCTACTGGCTATATGGAATCTTTGATGGGGAACACGACAACAATATACGCAACTAGTCTGCAAAGTTTCATGAAATCCTGCCAGGAGTTCAGGAAATCTCGTCCGGACAAAGTTTGTATATAAGGGGCAATAACTGTTAAAAATCATTCAACAAAAACGCGGTGATGATCATCCCTGCCAAGCTTTGTTGAAATCCAGCCAGGTGTTCAGGAGAACTAGCCTGTACAAAATTAGTTTATTAAAACATTTAAAGTGCTATAACTCTGCTAAAAATCATTCAACCGAAACATGGCAATATGCGCAACTAGGCTTGGTACAGATCACCCCTGCCAAAATTCGTTGAAATTCATCAGGAGTACAGAAGATACTTGTCTGGATAATGTTTGTGTAGCAAAACCTTTAAAGGGCTATAACTCTGCAAAAAATCATTCAACCGGAACACGGCGATTATATGCACAACAAGGCCTTGGCTCGTATTCATAAAGCAACTTAAGTGGAAAATAATACTGGTCAAAATTTAAAAGATTTTTAAATCTCCTTATTAAATCTCCTTATTAACCTCTCAGTGACACTACACACCATCTATTTTGAGATAAATATTGAACTGTAGATTTTATCCATAACCTTATTAGCAATATTAACAAAACGACTTAAATTGATGGAAAAATGTGTTTAAACAAGAGGTCAATGACCTTGAAGCTCTACTGATAGGTTTTTGATAGCTAGATAAACGTTCCTGTGAAGTTTCATGAAAATCTGTCTAGTAGTTTTAGAGGAGTAGTCGCTGCAAGTTTTCATTATATAACTATGTAAACAAAGATGGCCACTGGCGGCCATGTTTAACGTCAAATCAAAATAATTTTTGACAAGGATCAACATCCGGCCGACCTGAAATTTTCCTAGGATCAATTAGACATCAAGAGCAACATTCCTGTGAAGTTCCATGAAAATCCGTCAAGTAGTTACAGAGGAGTAGTCGCCAAAAGTTTTTACTAGATAACTATGTAAACAAAGATGGCCGCTGACAGCCATGTTTAACATCAAATCAAAACGATTTTTGACAAGGATCAACATCATGACATGCTGATCATTTTAGAAAAAGTCCAATATCAATATCACTTAGAGTTTTCAAGAAGTAGTCTCTACAAACTCGTTTTTTGAAGAAAAAAAATTTGGCCGTGGCGGCCATCTTGAATTTCCGGCCAACCTGAAATTTTGCTAGGATCAATTAGAAATCAAGAGCAACATTCCTGTGAAGTTTCTTGAAAATCTGTCGGTAGTTTCAGAGGAGAAGTCGCTACAAGTTTTTACTATATAACTATGTAAACAAAGATGGCCGCTGGCAGCCATGTTTAATGTCGAATAAAAACGATTTTCGACAAAGACCAACATCATGTCATACTGATCATTTTAGAAAAAGCCCATATCAATATCACTTACAGTTTTCAAGAAGTAGTCGCTACAAACTTGTTTTTTAAAAACATATTTTTAGATCTGGTGGCTATCTTGGATTTCACATCAACATGAATTTTTGCTACGATCAACTAGACTTCATGGGCAACATTTCTAAGTTTCATGAAAATCCATTCAGTAGTTTCAGAAGAGTAGTCGCTACAAAAAAAAAATTATGAACGGACACACGGACGGACGGACGCCGCACTACGGCATAAGCTCTGCTGATCTCTGATCAGTAGAGCTAAAAACTGATAAAATTTTACTTAAATCAAGATACTGCTGAGAAGCTTTATGAATATGAACCCTGACCATCCCGTACTGACCATCCCTGCAATGTTTCACTCAAATCCGGCCAGGAGTTCAGGAAAATTAATCCGGACAAAATTTGTGTATTAAAACGTTCAAAGGGCCATAACTCAGCCAAAAATCTTTCAACCGAAATACAGCGATGACATGCATAACAAGGCTTAGTACTGATTATCCCTGCAAAGTTTCGTTTAAAGGGATTATAGGGACACAGCCAAACAATTGAGAGTTCTGGAACTTGGAAAAAGGTGAAAGAATTATCAAAATCGGATGATAAACAAAGAAGATATGATCGTTTGAAGGTTCTTTGAAACGGATATGGATGCTGCCGTTTTTAGAGCTATGACATCACAGTTCTAAATGACCATATATGGAATATTGATAAATATGAAAATTTACTCATTTATCATGGGGTGGAGGGGGGGGAAATAAAGTAACTGTATGAAGAATTTGTATAACGTATGGCAATAATGCTTTATATGACAAGTTATATGACATCATAGTTTTCAAAATGGCAGCTCCCATATCCATTTTAGAACAACCTTCAAATGGTCATATCTTTTTTGTTTATCATCCGATTTTGATAATTCTTTCACCTCTTTGCAAGATTTGCAAAAATCTCAATAAAAGAACTGTTTGGCTGTGTCGCTACATTCCCTTTAAATCCGGCCAGGGGGTCAGGACAACTAGACCAGACAAAGTTCATGTATTGAAACATTTAAATTGCTATAACTCAGCCAAAAATCATTCAGCCAGAACACGGTGGGGATATGCACCACTAGGCCTGGTACTGATCATCCCTGCCAAGTTTTGATGGTTCAGGAAAAAATTGTCCCGACAAAGTTTGTGTATTAAATTTTAAAAGGGCCATAAATCATTCAACCGGAACACGGTGACGATTTATCCAACTAGATTTTATACTTATCATCCCTAGTTTCATTAAAACGCGGCCAAATAAAATCCTATAGTCTTAACGAGGCAAAATACAGCATTTTTAACTAAATCAAGGGCCATAACTCCACTGTTACTAGGCCGATCTGGCTGGTTTTGGAACTTGTCCGAGTTTTCATTGATATTAACAATCTGATAAAGTTTGGTAAAGATCGGAAGAACAAGAGGCCCAAGAGGGCCTGTGGACGCTCTACAGGCTAACATGGCTGTTATAACATCAATGAGGCGAGTGACTGCCATTTACGTTTTTTTGAAAGTTACGGGCATAAAACAGCTTTTTGACTAAATCAAGGGCCATAACTAAAGAATCTGGTAAAATCTGGTAAAGATCAATTGAAAAATGAAGATCCTACCGTATTAACGAGGCAAAATATCGACTGGTCCAACATAGAGTTAAAAAAAAATAAAAATAAATAGTAATTTAAAAAAAAAAAGAGGTCAATGACCTTGAAGCTCTACCGATTGATTTTGATTTCAGGAAGTAGTCGCTACAGACTTGTTTTTTGAAAAATTATTTTTAGCCGTAGCGGCCATCTTGAATTTCCAGCCGACCTGAAATTTTCCTAGGATCAATTAGACATCAAGAGCAACAATCCTGTGAAGTTTCATGAAAATCCGTCAAGTAGTTTCAGAGGAGTAGTCGCTACAAGTTTTCATCATATAACTCTATGTAAACAAAGATGGCCACTGGCAGCAATGTTTAACGTCGAATCAAAATAATGTTTGATTCTGATAAGCATCATGTCATGCTGATCAATTTACAAAAAGTCCCATATCAATATCACTTATAGTTTTCAAGACGTAGTCGCTACAAACTTCTTTTTTAAAAATCTATTTTTAGCTGTGGCGGCCATCTTGAATTTCTGGCCGACCTGAAATTTTGCTAGGATCAATTAGACATTAAGAGCAACATTCCTGTAAAGTTTCATGAAAATCCGCCAAGTAGTTTCAAAGGAGTAGTCGCTACAAGTTTTTACTATATACTCTATGTAAACAAAGATGGCCGCTGGCAGCCATGTTTAACGTTGAATCAAAACAATGTTTGACAAGGACCAACATCATATCATGCTGATCAGTTTAGAAAAAGTTCCATATCAATATCACTTATAGTTTTCAAGAAGTAGTCGCTACAAACTTTTATTTTGAAAAATTATTTTTAGCCGTAGCGGCCATCTTGAATTTCCGGCCGACCTGAAATTTTCCTAGGATCAATTAGACATCAAGTGCAACATTCCTGTGAAGTTTCATGAAAATCCGCCAAGTAGTTTCAAAGGAGTAGTCACTACAAGTTTTACTATATAACTATGTAAACAAAGATGGCCGCTGGCAGCCATGTTTAACGTTGAATCAAAATGATTTTTGACAAGGACTAACATCATGTCATGCTGATCATTTTACAAAAAGTCCCATATCAATATCACTTATAGTTTTCAAGAAGTAGTCGCTACAAACTTGTATTTTGAAAATCTATTTTTAGCCGTGGCGGCTATCTTGAATTTCCAGCCGACCTGAAATTTTCCTAGGATCAATTAGACATCAAGAGCAACATTCCTGTGAAGTTTCATGAAAATCCGCCAAGTAGTTTCAAAGGAGTAGTCGCTACAAGTTTTTACTATATAACTATGTAATCAAAGATGCAGCCATGTTTAACGTTGAATCAAAATAATTTAAGACAAGGACCAACATCCTATCATGCTGATCATTTTAGAAAAAGTCTTATATCAATATCACTTATAGTTTTCAAGAAGTAGTCGCTACAAACTTGTATTTTGAAAATTTATTTTTAGCCGTGGCGGCCATCTTGAATTTCCGGCCGACCTGAAATTTTGCTACGATCAATTAGACATCAATAGCAACATTCCTGTGAAGTTTCATAAAAATCCGTCAAGTAGTTTCAGAGGAATAGTCGCTACAAGTTTTCATTATATAACTCTATGTAAACAAAGATGGTCGCTGACAGCCATGTTTAACATCGAATCAAAACGATTTTTGACAAGGACTAATATCATGTCATGCTGATCATTTTACAAAAAGTCCCATATCAATATCACTTATAGTTTTCAAGAAGTAGTCGCTACAAACTTGTATTTTGAAAATCTATTTTTAGCCATGGCAGCCATCTTGAATTTCCGGCCGACCTGAAATTTTGCTAGGATCAATTAGACATCAAGAGCAACATTCCTGTGAAGTTTCATGAAAATCCGTCAAGTAGTTTCAGAGGAGTAGTCGCTACAAGTTTTCATCATATAACTCTATGTAAACAAAGATGGCCACTGGCAGCCATGTTTAACGTCGAATCAAAATAATGTTTGACTCTGATAAGCATCATATCATGCTGATCATTTTACAAAAAGTCCCATATCAATATCACTTATAGTTTTCAAGAAGTAGTCGCTACAAACTTGTTTTTTAAAAACCTATTATTAGATCTGGCGGCCATCTTGGATTTCACATCAACATGAATTTTTCACTAGGATCAACTAGACTTCATGGGCAACATTTCTGTAAAGTTTCATGAAAATCCATTCAGTAGTTTCAGAGGAGTAATAGCTACAAAAAAAAGTTTACGGACAGACAGACAAACAGACAGACAGACAGACGGACGGACGGACGACGGACGCCGCACCACGGCATAAGCTCTGCATTCTCTGATCAGTAGAGCTAAAAAAATCAAAAAAGAATGCGATCTGGCTGGTTTTCGAACTTGACCGAGCTTTTATTGACATAAACAATCTCATAAAGTTTGGTAAAGATCGGATGAAAAATAAAAGGCCCTGTCGTCTTAACAAGGCAAAATATAGCATTTGAACTAAATCAAGGGCATTAACTCCACTGTTACTGGTCTGATATGGATGGTTTTCGAGCTTGTCCGAGCTTTCATTGATACTAACAATCTGATAAAGTTTGTGAAGATTGGATGAACAATGAAGCCCCAATCATCTTAACGCCGCAAAATATAGCAAATCAAGGGCCATAACTCCGCTGTTACTGGTCCGATATGAATGGTTTTCGAACTTGTGCGAGCTTTCATTGATATTAACAATCTGATAAAGTTTGTGAAGATCGTATGAACAATGAAGCCCCTATCGTCTTTACGAGGCAAAATATAGCATTTTGAACTAAATCAAGGGCCATAACTCCGCTATTACTGGTCCGATATGGCTGGTTTTTGAACTTGTTCGAGCTTTCAACGACATTAGCAATCTGTTATTGGTAAAGATCGGATGAACAATGAAGCCCCTATCGTCTTAACGAGGCAAAATATAGCATTTTTAACTAAATCAAGGGCCACAACACTGCTGTTACTATTCCGATATGGCTGGTTTTCGAACTTGTCCGAGCTTTCATTGATATTAACAATGTGGTAAAGTTTGGTAAAGATAGGATGAAAAATGAAGGCCCTATCGTCTCAACGAGGAAAAATATATCATTTTGACATAAATCAAGGACTGTAACTCAACTGTTACTGGTCCGATCTGGCTGGTTTTCATACTTTCATTGATATTAACAATGTGGTAAAACTGGTAAAGATAGGATGAAAAATGAAGGCCCTATCATCTTAACAAGGCAAAATATAGCAATAAAGCATTTTTAACTAAATCAAGGGACATAACTCCGCTGTTACTGATCCGATCTGGCTGGTTTTCGAACTTGTCCAAGCTTTCATTGACATTGGCAACCTGTTAAAGTTTGGTAAAGATCGGATGAAAAATGAAGGCCCTATCGTCATAACGAGACGTTAACAGATGACAGACCACTGACGAGGGACAACTCGCCATCCCATAAGCTCTGCTGGCCCTTGGCCAGTAGAGCTAAAAATGAATTCCCTGTTGTCTTGAGAAGGCAAAATACAGCATTTTTAACTAAATCAAGTGCCATAACTCTTTCATTCATATTAACAATCTGGTAAATATCGGATGAAAACTGAAGGCCCTATCGTCAACGAGGCAAAAGATAGCATTTTTAACTAAATCAAGGGCCATAATTCTGGTGTTACTGGTCCGATCTGGCTGGTTTTCGAACTTGTCCGAGCTTTCATTGATATTAAAAATCTGGTAAAGATTGGATGAAAAATGAAGTCTCTATCGTCTTAACGAGGCAAAGTTAACACCGGACACCGCCGGACAACTCAGCATCCCACAAGCTCTGCTGGCCTTTGGCCAATAGAGCTAAACATTGTCAAACAAGCTCATAAGAGAAAACAACAGTATCTATTGTAAAATACCTTTATTTGCATGATAAAAGTGAATTTATTCAGTCGTACATACACAATCGAATAACGGACATACATTCTTCAACCATGACCTATCACATATGCGTGTAACAATAACATGGAATTGGTTAACAAAGATATTTTATTCACAATACATTGTTTGTACAATCAACAGAAATGATATTAAAACATTTAAAAAGCACTGCAGAACAGTTGTTCTGTGGAAATATATACAGACATGTTAGAAGATGCACAATAAAACATGGAAAACAGAAAGATAGATTCAGACAAACATTTACAATACATTCCTCTCATTTCTTGACAATGATCACTCAACATAAAAGCTACAATCTTTTCTTGTTTACCACAGGAACCATTGGAATGATTTTTTGAAAAAAGAAAAAAGCGCATCAAAAAAATGTCCCTCAAAAGGCATAGTTCACAAGAAAACTCAATGACAAGTAAAATGTTGATTAAATCGATTCTAGAAATGTCTGTAAATAGATGTAATAAACATTTTTCAATTAAGTTTTTTCTTTAATGCACCTTAGATTCTTCATGTTTCCAATGGAACATGTACACATAGAATGAAGTCGAGGTTTTATCGGAGTAGTAAATCATTGCAAAAATGTAAGGAATAGATCAACAAACAATACTGGCATGTGGCCGATATACTCCACTAAAACAAACTGGTTTGCATCTTTTTTTTACTATTTCATTTTTTAAGGCTTTATTATACATTTTGCTTTCTTACTTCAAATAATATTTTCAAGGCAAATTTCAATAACTGAACAAAAGTTATTAAAACTTGTGAAGTCCTTGGAAACATATTTGACAATGTAATATTGTATAAATATGTATAATTACTGATAAAAAATCTTCTTTTTAAAAGTTAAAATGTCTTTAAATAAAAGCTATTTTACCACCAATTTATACAGACCATGAGAGCAAAATGTACATGTACAAAAATTAAGTGTAACTTTCTTTTATATGATGAACCAAAATGATAAATAGAAAGACAAACAGTTTTGGCAAGAAAGAACAAGAAGTAAAACATCTAAAATTATTCATGCTGTTAACATACCAAAAAATACAAAGTAAAACACCTAAAATAAAACTACCCTCATTTGAACTAAATACCATAAAGGCCCGCCTTGTTACTACATGCTCTAAGTTCAAACAATATACCCCAATAATGCCTATGGAAGTTGGAGATCATATCCCAAATTTTTCTATTTCTCCTCCTATTCACTTATTAGTTTAGTACGAATAAAACATACCAATCATCCCGAATACATTTATAGGACACCATATATATATAAATACACAATATATATTGCATTTTTTTAAGGATGAACACATCAGAACATCTGATTTAAATCAGTTATATATTCAATCTCAAAGGCAACACTCCACAACACACACGTACATCTTTCAGAAATAACACCTCCACACTTCTTTCCCAAGTAACAGATCTACCCCAATCGATATGTCGGCAGTACTAGATATCTCCGCCCTATTGTTGATGTCGGAGTATATTGACAATAGCAATGCACATGCTTTATTATACAGTGACACGTGCTGTTGTTTGTCGGAGATATCGTTTTGGTTTGATTGGTTGAAATGGATAAATGATCGACAACTGACGACATGTTAATTAACACATCCGCACATCTTTCCCAAACAACACACACACATCTTCCCCAAATACCACATCAACACATCTTTCCCAAACCACACATCCATGTAGCTTCCCCAAATATCCACTCATCTTTCCCAAACATCCCATCCATATATCTCCCCCAAATAACACACCCACACATTTTCCCCAAACACACACACTCATCTTTTCCAAATACACCCATACATTTCCTCAAACAACACACCCATACATTTTTCAAAACAACCCACTAACACATCTTTCACAAACAACACACAGCCATGTATCTTTACCTTAATCTGTAAACCCTTTACAAACAAGACATCTACACATCTTTACAAACCAGACATCTGCGTACAACTCCCGAACAACACGTCCGTTATCATTGTAAACATACCGATACATCACTTTACCCAAGACATCCGAACATTACCCCTAAGAAAGCACAACCAAAGCTCCACGATGCCTATAGCACACAAAAACATATGAACACATCTGTGGAGCACTAATGCCCTACATGAAGATACTGATCATTCCTTATATATTATACATGATTGAGAAATCCAGAATTCGATATTGGCATATCTTAAAGTGTATTAGATATGCAATAAATTCTGTTTTATTAAATTTTATGCTGACAATTTTATCACATTTACATCTCAAACCATTTAAGTCGAGATGCTGAGTTCTAACATCAGTTGTACAGATTTTGTAAAACGCTATCAAGACGACAATAAAACCCATTTGGTTTTGCACTTTAACATGAATATTTATATATAAATTTAAAATAATTATAAAACAACAAATTTAAAACCAGCTAGGAAAGTGATAACTTACATGCAACTTTAAACAGAAGTGCAGGTAACCTGTGTTAAACACATAATTTTAAGTTTGCAAAATACTTGTATTTGTTAAAAGAACTGAGCTAAAATGAAATTACAATGAGAAGCTAAATATTTACAATTCATATATTTATAAATGTTTTTTAAACAATAATGAATATCCTGGAAATCTGAGCCATTGAATCGTTCGTCCAGAGAGAAAAGAACACACTGATAAATCAAGTAGTAAAAACCAGAATTGGTGACAAAAAAAAGTTTGAAGACTTTTCAGTTAAACTGCCTCAAAATGTACTCTAGTTAATATTAAAGCAAAAAAGCATCTAATTTAATAACACAAACATTTCAGCATGAACTTGTAAATTCAAATTAAACCCATCCGCCAGAAAGGGTTCACTTTGACTCAACTTGTTCAAAGCTGAATAGTTACAGGTTAGCTTTCTCATTCTACGTTAGTACCATACAACCTTTTTTTGAGTTGGTGTGCCGTAAAACCTAAATTTAACAAAAAAAATGTTTTTTAAATGGAAAATATATTTTTTTATATACTAGTATAAATGTTTTAACGAGACTACAGACAAGATCCGACACGGATTTCAACCCTACCCATTATTCAAGATACATCATACATATATTGCAAATACAGTTTCTATAATATGCACATGATTGGCTATTGCGTAATTATAATTTATTGCACAAATCTGTGATCCGTCAGAATGCCGACATGCTCATGCTTCTCTTCATCTTGCTGCCGATCAGTCGGGAACTTTTCGTCGCCAGCGTTGGCATTTTGTAGGTGATGATGGTACTGGAAACATTCTGTGTAAGGCATTTCGTCGCCTCGAAAAGCTTCCTGCATAAACAGACAGTTCAGTTTAAATGTGTGAAAGTTTTGTTTATTTTATGGTATAAATTAATGAGAAGCATTCGTTCATACAAGGTTACTTTAGTTTACTAGTGAAAGAAGTATCTGCACAGGTAAAGGCCTGACAAATGTGTAAAAGAGATTATTTTATTTTGACACGTGACCATTACTTCAATATCTTTGCTAACAAAACTGCTTAATTTCAATAAAAGAGAGTGTAAAATAAGTTTATCCTCATACAGGCTGCTATCATACAGGCTGCTACGAAAAAGTAGTGCTCAATACGTGAAGTCTGTTTAGATATGTGTAACCAATCCATGTGGATGTCAATGTAACAAGTCTGACATAAATATCTGTGTCAACTTACTGTGAGAGGAGTTGGTTCTTGAAACGCTCTTCATTCAGTTCCTTCCTCAACTGGGCCCTTGATTTCTTCCCCACGGGACACAGAGCAGCGTGCTGTATGATGGACATGGCAGTTGGGCGATCTTTGGGGTCTGCTTGCACCATGCTCTACAAAAGTTATAGGATATATGAAGTAAATGGTCACTTACTTTTCTTTCCTAGCCAGGGCTAGCACACAACTGTTGTTACATTTACAACCCAAATAACATAAATAATAAACATTTTTCTTTTAAAAAATTGCATCAGTACAATATTAATACAAAGAACAACAGGACAGATCATTAAAGATTAAAAGTATTTCCTACACTTTCCTCCTTTTAAAAGATACATAACAATATCTATTTAAATTGATAAATATAAAATATCTGGAATAATGAATAGGTCATCCAGGTGATTGCATCAGGACATACCTTGATGAGAGAGTTGAGTTCCTGTGAGAAGTGAGGAAGGTCTGGCAGCTCGCCCCGTCGTATAGCATGCCACTCATCTCCGTTCTTGGGTAGCTCTGCTCCACCACCCTGTAAAACAAAACATATGACCATGTTTATCACTTGATATAATATTTTTAGTGTTATTTTACCCTAACCCTTTTATCTGTTTGTTTATTTAAAAAATACTACAATGTTCAGTACAGAATAGTGTATAAGATGCCATGTCTGAAGTTGTATTTTTACCGAATGGTTAAATCTACAGATGAGGTTTTATCAGATCATGACGAGCGACATATAAAGACATAGTTAAATAAATGTCAATATATTTGTTATGCTAAAATATGGCACCAATTCAGCTGACAAAAATATAAAACCAATTCAGACCAAAATATAACAAATTCAACAGATCAAAATACGACACCAATTTAGCAGCCAGCATTTTTGCCATTCCTATCATTGCTTACCAGTTCATAGATTGTAAGCCCGAGCGAGAATATATCCGACTTTGTTAGATGGTCATAGTTCTCCGCCAAGATTTCATTTGCCAGATAGCGACAGTCTCCATCCTCTACACTCGGATTGGTTATTGAAGTCACATGACCAAGATCACCTGCACATATAAAAAAGAAGTAGTGAATAAACATTTCTTATACGCATGACGGAGAGGGAATGGAAGTCTCCGATTAAATCCACTCATACTTTAAAACTTGTTGCTTTCCACAACACTTCTATTCTCACACAATTGCGAGTAGTCACCAATAACTTGTGTTTTGCTTCCACATGATGTTTTGCCTCCATACTTAAGTCATACATTTTGTTGTAACTTAACATAAAAAATGTTCACATGGCCCACCATTAAAAGTGCTGGTTAGCCGTTTTCTTACCTACATGTACCAACAAAAAAGGGCCCAACCCATTTTTTGTTTTACAGCAATTAACTATTATATGATTTTTTTTGCTTGGCTATATCCATGGCATATAATAATAAATTATTTCCAAAATAATAATATAAGAATAGCCCAATCAAGCACATATAAATTTGTCAACAAATCTTTCTTTTTTATCTGCATGTCAAATTTTTGTGGTTGTTTTTTTGAATAAGTATACTATTTTCCTTCTATATGACCAGCTGAAAGCTTGAACACTCACCTATTTTGTAGAGAATTGCTTCCTCAAACTCTTCGTCTTCTTCACACGACTCGAGACCACTCTCTGGTGACTGTAGGAACTTGGGGTTCCGGTGGATAAAAATATTGCCTGAAAACAAGTACGATATTAAGTTAGATGTTTGGTAATATTCCAAATTAAAAACAATTTCAGGTATAATCTGGTCAAAAAAAATATTTGCTAATGTTCAACATAAAATCAACCCATTGTAAACAAGACACTGACCGCTAACAATTTTGTAGTGAAGCAGTCATACGCCTTCCAAATCCCTTGGATCTGGACTATTTTGTTTCTTTACAACTTGATTTGTTTGTTTGTATGGTGTTTTACGTCACTTCCAAAACATGTAAGGTTATATATGATGATCAATTTTTCTTCTTCTTTACAATTTGAAAGGTGATACTTGTGTACATTTCCAGAAATAATTAGGCCATCCGTAAAAAATATTTGCTGTTTCCCCGACCCAGATTTCATACATGGGTAGGTAGGTGAATTATTTTTTTGCCAAGGACAGTAAACAGTAACTTAAAAGATATTAAGGAAAATAACACTGAAGATAGCAATAAAATAGGCTAAAGAATTGCTATAAAAAGTTTTGGATACAACCTTTTTTTGTGGGTAGGTAGGGAAACTGCAAACCAAAAATTTGATTATGGTTGGCCTCATATAAACGTATCCAGTGTTAGGCCTAAAAAGAGGTTTGTTTTCGACCGACCGTGATTTTTGCACCCCCCCCTTTTGATTATGGTTGGCCTCATATAAACGTGTCCAGTGTTGGGCTTAAAAAAGAGGTTTGTTTTCGACCGACTGTGATTTTTGCCCCCCACACCACCCGACAGTATTTTTTTTATAACGTAAATTTTTTATAGCGGTAAAAAATCACGACGATGACGACGCAAATGAATTATTATACCAGTCCCGGTCGCTTAGCAATTACCGTTTCCGATTTGGATTTTCAATGCATAGGTCTTTTTGGCTTTTTGAAAGTTGTCGATTTGATGTTCACTTTTCTCATCAGAATCAACATGATCAAGCATACAAAGTCAAAAACCTACATAAATCTCAAGATAAATGTTTTAATTTACATGAAATAAATTCAAAATTGACTGAATATTGTGTTATACACGCTTTTTACCTGCAACCCACATTCGTGGATTACACAAAATGTCTGCCATTTGCATTCAACATTATCATGTTGCTGTTTTTCAAAGAATATTTCGTCTAGCCATCAGCTTGATTCTTACAAATATTATGTTTGTTTGAAATTTCGAGGGTTAAATATTATTTTTAAACTAAGACAGATGATGGATGTTCTACGATTCCGAAGATTTCAATGGATGAAAATATACTATTTTTGGAAGGAGATTCCCAGGAATACATATCATGTGATACCTCTATTTTTAAACTTCCAATCAAAATTGAGCACACTAGCGAGAAGCAGATAGACCTATCGCGAGTATTGCGTGTTGTTTACATAACCTACTGTAGACTGCACAAACAATAGACTTGTTTTATGCAACAGCCAACTTTAAGTCTTTAATTCTGACATTGTTGTTATATATAATTTGAAACACACTGATATTGAGGTCTTACCAAAAAAATAAAGAATCCCACCTACTGACCCCTGTTTTTGGGGGCAAGTAACAGGAAACATCACTTTTTTTAAAGGCCTTATTGATATACTGTATTTTATAGACTGCCTTTCTTTTATTTACCTTTCTTTGATTTATCACATTCTTAAACTTTTTCTGGTGAAGATTTTGTGTCTTCAAACTTTTTTAAATTTATACAATAAGTACTAGATGTCTCATCACCAAGGCTGCAATAAATATCTAAAAGTAGTTCAAAAACACGTACCAGGTTTGATGTCCAGGTGTACAAGATTCTGTGAGTGAATATATCTCAATCCTTGTGAAACTTGGTATAAAATCTGCTTTAATTCTTCCTCGGAGAAATTAGTCCCAGTCCGCCGATGGTCTTCCACATATTCTGCTAAACTGCCTCCTAAAATGGCAAACAATAATTGCCATAAAACATTTCAAAACATTACACATATATCAGGTCAACTACCTGTTCAACTTTTTCTATATAAGGATTTATCAATATTATTTGTAGAATGAAATTCAAATTTGCTTAACAAAAAAACAGTTGTCACCGACAAAACAGTTTCCAAATTACTCAAAACAGTTTCCAAATTACTCGATAAAAAGCACTGAAACCAATACACATAACGGGGTTTAAGACCCACATCTGTAAATATTGATAGTTGAGAGTGTTACTAAAATTGAAATTGCTCTGTGTGCACTCACTATTCTGATATATTGATAGTTTGCTGCATTGCTACTTGCCTAGTTATGGCCAGAACTGTCAACTGAATTCCTCTTATTAGGCCAAAAATAAAATGGCATTGCAAAAAAATAGGGTAGGTAGGTCGGCTTTTTTCCCTCCTCCTTCCTTTCTCATTGGAAAATCTTATAATATTTGGACTTAACATTTATTTTAAATACTAAAAGAGTAGTATAAGATTAATAGCACCTGTATGCTATGACAAAATCATTGCCAGTAAAAATACCGTTAATAATACATATAATTTAGTGTTTCCCTCAGCCTTGAAAAAGGGCAGGGTAAATAAAAAAAAGGGCATTTTTAACGCGCAAAATTAGTAAAAAAAATCTTTGTAATTTAACGTCGCTTTTATGGTACGAGTACGAGTTTTCATCAATATTCTATATCTACTTCTCTGCACAGGTATTCGGCGCATAATTTGGCCACTACTACCACACACCCACCCACCCCACACCCACCAAAAAAAAAAATCATCCAAAAAGTCATTTAATAACATTTTAAAAGTTTTCTAAAAAAAAATAAAAAAAAATGAAAAGTTTTAAAATATTATTAAATGTACATAATATAATATATGATTTTTTGATTATTTTTTTTAAGAAAGTTTAAAAATGTTATTAAATGACTTTTTGGATGAAGTTTTTTTTGGGAGGGGTGGGGAATAGTAGTGATCAAATTACGCGCTGAATACCTGTGCTTCTGTGTATTGCGTGAATACAAATAAAATAAAAAAGTATTTAGTTTGATGTGGTGGTATTATTACATTAATAATTTGTAGTAAAATATGATTTGTGACTCCTAATTCAAAACTTACCAAACAGAAGCCAATAAACCATAATTTACTCATTTGTAAGTTTCACAAACTTTTACAAACATCAAATATTCTATTCATTAAAAAACAGACAACAACATTTATTCCACTCTGCAGATCGCGAAAATTAGCGTACAAAAGAAAACAACAACGGTACAACAATATCATTACTTCAGTCATTAATTGCCAATCTTCGGTGGGGAGTACCTATCTTGTATCATCTCATCAACTCATCAAAGAGCCGATTATAATGTCGCAGATAATTGTCCGTAATCCGATAATTACATCTACTATGAAAACAAACATGTCTCAAGTATGACAAAGTCGTTGGTTACCGCAACGTCGATTATACCAACAGTCAGGGTTCTCCCCAGGATTTTTTTCAGGCGCTGGCACAGACAGCACACTTCGAAGGGTTGTCAATGAAAAACACTGAATACCTCATCCAATCGCATTAATAAACGAGTTCTTCGAGTGTATTAAAAAAGTTTGTATTTTCTAGCAAAACAATCCAGGGCCGCTCATTGTTATAATTTACGATTGTTTGTGAAAAAAACGCATATCACGCTTTTGGGGGAAAGATGAACATCCATATAAGTTTAATTTCATACCTTATCAATGAAATACACTGAATACCTCATTGAATCGCATTAATAAACGAGTGCTTTGAGAGTATTAAAAAAGTTTGCATTCTTCTCGCAAAACATTCCAGGGCCGCGCATATGACCTAGATATTCTGCAAAGTGATAATTTATAGGCCGCCGACTTGATTTCACAAGTGCAAAAGACGGCTGCACGGTTGGCTGGCTAATACACTGCATGTGTCTGAGAAACAAGACATTTTTGATGCTGTCCCGTCGGTAGTATTTTATAACGAAAACTATCGGAAATAGCTGGTGCTCGTTTCGTTTACTGAGATTTAATAAGGGATGTACCATGAATATAAAATACTTGGTTTTTTTGGGGGGGGGGGGGGGGGGGGGTTATAAAAAAACGTAGGGTATGTGGCTATTAAATTGTTTAATTCAGGATAATGAGTCAATGACTAACCATTCTCTAACTTCTTCAGACAGATCTTAAAATACTATTAAAGTACACCATACTACAAAACAGATCAAGCCTTTCTCCAATTGTTTGTTATTAAAAACCTTGATGAGATCCGCCCATCTCAGTGTTTAAATGGAGACTCCTATCTGTTACTTACAAAGCTACAAGGAACTTGAGCTACGAGTACATACCGTTACAATATTCATTCTGTATATACATGTGATCTTCCTCTGCCCAGGCGGAGTAGTAGCGCACCACGTGCGGATGTTTCCCGAGCACTGCATGGGCATACACTTCGTTGAGGGCATTACGCCTGGAAATACAAGATAATAAATCTGAAATAGTTTCATACAAAAACAGATGTATTACAATGAACAATCAACCTCTTCATAGTCAGTGAGAAACATAGCTCTTACATACCGACTAGAGCTATGAATCCCGATTCAGAAAAAAAAAGAAGAATGTGGTTGAGAATGTGAAAGCTTGAACTGAATAAAAACACATGACCATGCAATAAAACTAAAATAAAATGTTTTTCTGCTCTTTAGACTCGTCTAGTTCTTGAAATGCAGCTTTGTTTGTTTTTCTGGTGCATTTTGTAACATTTGGTATTACGCATGGGTGTGTCATTATAAAGGTTCAATATTTTGTATGAAGCATTGAGTCCTCAACCAAGTACAAGACAACCCTAGTGATTTGAAATACATTACGATCAAACATATAGTCTATTATTATGCAGCCGCATTTAGGACTAAATTGCTGTAATTATTTCAATCACTGTGAATCAATAAATAATTTGAATTAAGTTGTTGCATTGTGATTCATGCGATTTTCATTCTGCATGAAGAAAGGTGTTCAAATGCCAAAGGAAAGAATCATGTGGTGTTTACTAAAATAAATAAAAGCTGCACTTAGCGACTTACTCATAAACACTGCCTGCCACAGGTGTTTTCGACTTCTTGATAGCGTACGTACAACCATCTAGCCGGTGAACACATTTAAAAACACTGCCGAACGCACCATCTCCCAGCTTACACACTTCATGGAATTCCTCATTGTAACGTGATGTGTTGATTTCATGCAACGCAAGTTTCTGTAACAAAGAGATCTTAGTTATTATTGAAATCAAATATTCAAATCAGATGCAAATATACATTACAGGTGGTGAAAAATCTTTCCTCACCACATAATCAAACCATGTGCCTCTAGCTTACCAGGCTTGCGCTTTTCCATCTGGGCTATCAAGCAACAATGTTTGCAATTATTCACCATTTACCTGTAACTGGTTACATACTCACCTACCAGACAGAAATTCACCCCCAATTTTTTAATTATACATGTGAACCATCACTAGCGTTTCTCATGATGTTCCCAGATGAGCCGATAAATAAAATTATACCAAGTTATGAGGGAAAAAAAACGTGACTGTACCAGCACTTGAACCCAGTGCCCCTACCTTATCCTGCTAGAGCTCAGAGTTATTGACTGTTTACCACTTACCTGTACTCAGTTTATACATATACAAAACACAGACAAAGTTCCAATTAACAAATATGTTATTGCTCTTACCTTGGTTGCAGGCATGTCAATATCAATTTCATCTTCCATTGAGTCATCCAGCAAACTCCTGAAAAGCATTAGATATTCCATTTAATGGTGGATGATCTCATTTAAACATTAAACTATATTCCATTTAATGGTGGATGATCTCATTTAAACATTAAGCTATATTCCATTTAATGGTGGATGATCTCATTTAAACATTAAACCATATTCCATTTAATGGTGGATGATCTCATTTAAACATTAAACTATATTCCATTTAATGGTGGATGATCTCATTTAAACATTAAGCTATATTCCATTTAATGGTGGATGATCTCATTTAAACATTAAACTATATTCCATTTAATGGTGGATGATCTCATTTAAACATTAAACTATATTCCATGTAATGGTGGATTAAAAGGTAAAGCAGTAGTTCACTTCAATACCTATGTAGGAAACTTGCAAACTATTGAAAACATTGATAGAATGATGACGATAATTGTTATTGAAATTAAAACCTATCAATATTCTAATATTATAGTATCATTGGTCAGGTGAGTTTCCCTCCTGCTTTAGCCAGAGAAGTAAAAACTGTAATAAACAACTTCTTTAACGCCTGCTTTAGCTGCGAAAACTTGTAGCAGATTCTAATACCTCAATAAAGTATGAACTATAAATCATCCGCCTATGATATAGTAGTGCTGCGTGGTATTACCGGTTTATCTGTGTATTGTGATACAAGACTTCAAATAATATGTACCGTGATACCTTTTTAGCATACCGGGTCGTACAGGTTTTCTCTACAGTTCCTATCCAGTCGTAATCTATGACTAAGATATATTTTTAACTTTGTATGATTCCCCGGTTTGTAATACAATCGTAAATACACATCTTGGGAAGTGGGTACCATCATAGTTAAAAATAGCCGCACTTCCAATAATATCTGGTGTGCGCATATGTAGTGATGGGTACCATGCACTAAGACGAGCATGACCAAGTGATTGAGAAATGTTAAAAACAAAGGAGCAAAATTGTGAGTTTGGGATCAAGTTGGGCTTTAAAAACGGCATTGCAATACGCAAGTTGCATTTTGTAAAATATGCAAGGTTACGGTCAACATTTGGTAACTCACTTGTGAAGACATTACTCAACATTGAATACAAATTCAAAACAGAAAACACTGTCAACATCATAACTGCCACGCATATGGTTTCTCATTCAAAAGCAAAACCAACATTGCATCATGTATGTCATCTGCATCGAAGTACACCAGAAAATCGAAATTATCAACGCAATTATACAACAAAATATATCATGATACTGTATCTTGTATTGCAATTTATCATGTCGATCTGTATAATTCTGCCAAGAAACAGGGTGCCCGGGATGAAATCTTATCTCGGCAGTTACTTTCCTATTCAGTCAGGTGCACCTCTTTGGATGACGTCAGTTAATATTTGATGATTGGGTATTTTTGAACATAAAACAGGTAAATCAAAGGATTTTAAACGATCAACATGATAAATAGAATATCATGTTAGTGCCTGATCATATCAGATTTGGCACGAAATGTTTTTTCCCAGCCTCACCTGATAAACTGTATCGGATCAGGCACTAGTAAAGTTGACTACCATTAACATGATATTCAGAATTCTCTATATATCACGATATGTTTTTCGGATGCGATACCCAGCACTAAGATATTGGCTAGCAATCTATTCACTTTAACATGCACAACATATGGCTTTCCAGGTACACAAGTGACAAGACCTATACCTTTACATGTCTTGTGCAGGACGGACACGTACCGCAGTACCGTTCCTTCATAAATGAAAAACAACGAGAACCACTTGGCCCCCGAAAGATGGAACACCTTAAAATGGAAATAGTATCAAAGAACTACCTTTCTAAATCTGTTCGACTTCTTTTCCCACTTCCACAGTATCCTGAATCATTTTGATCACTCTGAGGACTTGGGGTGAAGGGATTAACATTTGCCTGTGGTCTGTCTAGGCTGATCTTCGGTTTGTCCGCAGTTGGTCGTCGTTTTCTTGCCTTCTCTAGTAAGGATTTAGGTGTGTGTGGAGTATCAAATAGTCTAAGAGCACGTAATTTTCTGTGTGGTGGGGACATATCAGGGCTGAGGTTCATGAAATTTGAACCTGGAACTTGCTGGGCTTCTTCTTCCACTTCTTCCAAACCAAAATTAATCGGTGAATATCGCCTTCGCCGACCTAATCTCCGAGAAGATTTTGGACTGGAAATCATAGCACATTCGGGAATATCAAGTTCAAGAAATTCTGATGACTGATCATTAATTCTGTCTGACAAATTCTTACGCTCAGGTGACCAGATTGGGCTAGACCCAGACGTTGTTGATTCATCATGGCCGCTTCCGTCATCAGAATCGTGATAAACTAACGTCCGAATGATGTTTTCTTCCCTCCTTTTCGTGAAAGATCGGCGTTTTAATCCACCTGTAGGTTTGCACAAAGACATAATGATAGCACAGTTACATTTCACATCGACATTAAAACAGATTATCCGTCACAAATTCAAATTATGGCAACACTTCATCGGTTATCGATGTAAATAAATCACATCACGCCTTTTTAGAATTGGCGGGTCCGTTATTCACGTGACCTTTTCAGCCAATCAAAACTCTCAAAACTGAGTAATGTTTCTCAAGGCTAATTGGTTATAGTCTGTTTCAAACATGAGCGAAATCACTGAAGCAGATCCAGGTAAAACTAGATCTAGTCCAATCCGGATTTTATGTTTCTGGCTTACAATAGAATTATATTGCAATAAAATGAAAAGGCTTATAGATGATAGATCTTCCTTAACTTAAATGCTTTGATCATGTTTTAGAGATGTGTATGGCCCATTATATTTTAATAAGTAAAACAAGGGTGGCTAAAAACATTTTTAGCCTAACGGTATTTTATTGTAATTGTTTTAAATATGGATAGTCTTCTGGATACTTTTATTTTCAACGCCTTTGAGATTTCATTTTCTGCTTACACTCCGGGAACTTCCTCCGTCTTTAACAATCAATCGTTTTGCGTCTTGAACGGAGGCAGATGTGTACTACCGACGACGAAATAAATAAAACAAACAGATATGTTTTTAATAAGAACACTGTCCTCATTTTCAATCTTGCATTATCCAGGACCTGTTTATTATACGGGTATATTATACGCCTATCTACAGTCCCTGCATTATCTAACCAGGCAGTAAGTATATATAGGGCCTAAAGGACTATGACCTTTGTATAAATACAAGTACAGCATGGCCTATCTCACACAATAACGCATGTCTATATCTAATATTGTAGTAAATATGCCCCAAAGACAATTCATTGTTGACGCAACAACTGATGTAAAATAAAGATAACGTTCCCAGTCAATGAATTAATACCAGCTGTATATTTCTATAGACAACGTGTTCTTTGTTAATGTTTTAGTAAATGACCGTTACATTTTAAAGAAAATGTTATTTTGAGAATTCTGTTGCATATTTCAAACTAAGGTAATACATTCAATAAATACAATACGATCTTGCTGATAGTGGAAATAAATATTATAAAATGTGTATGTCTATACATAGTAATGCTTTTTAAATCTCTGATCTATATATTACATCAGTGAGAACGATAAATATCATATTGTCAATCAATGTAAATATATAAGGCCTACCTGTACATATACTAATGAAAAAAAAAACGCAACTCGGCCATTTTCGCTATATACATTGTACATGTATGTAAAATATGCTGCTGTAAATCGAATGGTACATAGCTACATTGGACTTCCCTTTGCATACTTTCCCTTTTGGGAAAAAGACAAAAATAACACATAACATAACCAACTAGTATCGCTTCAAAAGTTCATTATTGATAGAATACGCGTTTGGCTCCAGCAGGTGAGCAAACATAGGATGTAAACTTTTGCAATAATTGTATATTAAATATGTACCGAAATGGCTCAAATTTTCAAAGCGGAAGTTCAACATTTAGGAATTTCATGTTACGAAGTGTACTGTTTTTAAAAAGTCTACAGCAGACAAAACATTTTGGGATTTCTCTGGACTATTAAAAGGAGGTAAGTGTGCAGTATATGCATTATATAGCGAAAATTCCTGAGTTGCGTTTCTTTTTTTCTTCAGTATATGTTTTTAAGCACGGTAAATGAAGGCGAACAATTAGGGGAATAATGGAGATTAAGCAGCCTAGATTATTCTCCTCTTGTTTAAAAACACACCAACAAAATTCAAATACCATTGTTTGAATAATGTGTGACGTAGTATTGCGCTCTCCACTGCCGTGACAGAAAGAAAAAGTGACGAATCCCCAGGAGCTGAAATGGTAGTTGACATATTGCACATAAACAAAAAGACTATATTTTTCTTAACTCAAAGCGATTTGATAATACAATAGAACATATCAACATGCGATTGCTTCTAGATTGTCCTTGCTTATCGCATGTGATATTTTGTCACCAATGCGTTAAGTTCTGCACCCGAGTCCTTATCGGTGCAAGACAGTTGAAACAACATAACGACAGGTCGATAGAATGATAAATGATCGAAAACATTTATCAGTTAATGTTTAACACGAAACTGTTATCACCCGGGGTCTATTGTAACGTCATTATTTTAATGTCCACAGTTTGATTGCTTGTCTTTCACAAGTATTAAAATATAATGGATTTTTTTAAACTTCAAAAAGGTGCTCTTTACTTGTCACTCTAACAGTTTGACACCTGTTAATTTAGCGGTGTCTAATTGTTGTCTTTTATTTTTACCAGAGGATTAAGAAGTAGTCACTGTTTTTACTTCTTTCTTTTTTCCAAAAAACAACAACAACAAGAAGAAAATCGGTAGAAGCGTATCCTCAACTTATTATATGGCCTTGTATCACCCAGCAGTTTTCAATTTGCATAAAACATCTAAGTATAAAACAATAAAGGGGTAATAACTCTATTTTTAATGACGACAGAGTTACGGTTCTTGCACTCTGTACTTTCTATCATTGCCCTCTATTACTGTGTGAAATTTCATTGCAGTCCCATCAGTAGTTTTGAAGATATGCTCCGGACAAACATGCTAAGTATAAAATTACAAAGGACAATAACTAATAATTTGAACGATGACACAGTTACGGTTCTTATGTTCTGCTCTCAAACTCATTGCCCTCTATCAGTGTGTGAAATTTCATTACTATGTGAAGTTTTATTGCAGTCCCATCAGTAGTTTTGAATATATGCTCCGGGCAAGAAAGTGTGACGGACACATCAACGGACGGACAAAGCGCCAACAATATGCCCGCCCGAACCTCGGGGAGCATAAAACACGCACAATGAAATACAACAAGGACCAGATTCCCTGCATAGGGGAGCATAAAACACGCACAATGAAATACAACAAGGACCAGATTCCATGCATAGGGGAGCATAAAACAAGCACAATGAAATACAACAAGGACTAGATTCCCGGCATACAAGTATGCTCGGATTATTTATTTGTTTGGCAATAAAATATTTGACAATTAAGCAAATATCAAAATGGGCTCTTTTAGAAAAGAAACCAATACAGTCTTATAAGTCGATTAAAACGACAGCCAGCCAGTGATGCAATCTTTACTTATCTGTGCAAATACCTAATACGTATTTATTTGTTGTGTCAATAATTGTGCATTTTGAGCAGCGATTGATCTTTTATACCAGTCTAACTTCCCTGTTCATTCCGAGCAAAAATAATTGGAACAAGCAATTATCACCGCCATATTTTGCGAGATACGAATACTGAACATTCGATGACAACAAAGAAACGATAACGTAACCACTTTACATTTTGGACCACTTAAAATATACCTTCCCATCTTTATTCAATTATTGTATTACCTAATCTTACAGTAAGATCAATTAAAATATACAAACGTCAATATTGAAATATTGAGTCTTCATTTAAACAAGACATGGCGACTAAATCCACACGACGCCGGATTATTGTAACGGGAAAACATCTGATAAATTAAAAAGGCACATCCCAGATAAACACAAAGGAGCCGACATGTCTTTGAAATAGGTGTCATCAAAAATGTACGGAATCTCAGAGGTGCCAATTGTTGCGGATGTGCGCGACGATAAAATGATCGATTATCGACTTTCTGAAAACAGTTATGATAAATGTTTGTTTTGCAATTGTTATTTCTTTTGAACCATAAAGCCATTTCTATTTTGATAAAAACATATATTCTTTTTTGTAAGATATTTAAAACAACACACAACATAGTCGTATTCGAGCCCAAAACAACAACAGATACTGTGGGAATATTTTATATTTGTAATAATTGTTGGTGTATAATATATAATATAAACTATTAAATATATATATGATTATTTTCTTCTTATTATTTTTATAAAAAAAAATCTTCAAAAAGTCATTCACAATATATTCATTATAATATTAAATACTAATTAAACCAATCATGTATTACGATATTATTTTATTTCTTAATACAAACTTCAAGGTTGCTATGTCTTCAGTTAAAATGCAACATCAAAACAACATAATCAACACAAAAGGCAAATATTTTAAATTTTAACAATCATAATCATGCCATTTGATTTGTGAAAATTGCAATTTGCAGTACTTTCTGCATAATCCCGTGTCACCTTTCTGCCACCCTGCTGTGTCCGCATAAATACGTGGCATTTATTGTACCTAGGTGCTAATTAAGGTGCAATAATCTCACGTGTCAACCTGATTATTAATTAATTACGTGATTGGTATGTTGAGGATTAATAAGCGACACGCGTAATACGGTTTACATGAACAAAACATAACCAATCAAAAGCAGTTACTATTCTTTATTCAGCATAAACATCATACAATGTTCATCGCATCAACAAAAAAGTACTACCGTTTATTTGACTTAATAGTAATATACAGATTCGGTATTTTATTAATTTAAACTTTTAAAGTTTCTCATCAATGCACACATACATTGTAATACATACAATTTAATCAAATAGTGTATATATTACTGTATATAGTAGTTCGTCATACAGGTAAACTATAAAACTGTACAAAGCATCACCATATATGCATACATTGCTAGATAATTAAAAAAATAAAATAATAATATTTCAACAAAAATCAAGACATCATAAACCTACATTCATGATGTACTCGTTTTACATGAAGATTTTAACACGAACATTAAGTAAAAGGGATAAGCTAATATACAGGAAAGAAAAAACAAACAACACATAATAATTTAATAAACTTAAGCAACAACTTAAACACACTTGGCCGTGAATAATACTATTTCTTTAAATAGATAGATTCTTTATTTTCCTCCAAGATGTAGGAGAGCATATATATATATAATTATAACATACAATACAAATTTAAAAGTTAACATAGACGAAAGTCAACATATATGTACATATATAGAACAAAAATATATACATCACGCAATACATGTAGTGTTATTGAATATTTTTCTATCAGGCTCAATTAGTTATGTGTATAGAGTTTTAATAAAACTATTTAAACAAACGATATATATTGATATTTATTACCATATGCATGATTCTTGTCGAAACGAAACACAAGATGCCAAACTGGTACAATATACTCAGTTTAAAGTAGTATAACATATTACATAACTGATTATGCATCAATCCTATAAACAATAATATTGAGATTTAAAACAAGGTGTGGAGCACTATTGAACGTTGTGAACATTACATTTTCTATTGTTTAGTACTTAAAATCTCAATTATTTATATATCTATATTTATCTATAGAAAAAACATAAATAGCATTCCCAACATAAAACACGACATCCTAACAAAGTCAGCTGCCTGTTGGGTTTAACAAAAAACTTAACCATAATTGCACGACCCTTGTCGAAACGAAACACAAGGTAACAACTATCATACAGTAAAACAGGTACCATTATACCTTGTAAAGACGATATTACAAGAGATTTGAAAACATTTTGTGAATTAGATGAACAATTTTTAAGAGTAACTGTTCATTGTTTTCAGGACATCATCTTCAATATCTAATGAATAACAAAGTAAACAAAAACATTAGAAACGAAAAGGCTGAATTTTTGGGATTTTGGGATACATGTAAAAACAACTTCAACATCTATAAATTATCAATCGTTGAAAAAATGTATCATGCTGAAAACTGAAAACATTGTCAGGGAAATGCAACATAATTCAGGAAATCAAAACAAAACCCGCGTTGGAGAGAGAGGTGAATATCACCGGATACTAAAATAAGGGATAATTTCAGGGCTGACTACGGATCTGAAGCAATCGAACGCCTTTTCTTACTTTGTAATTCAATATGTCTTGCATTTCTTGTGGTTTCTGTAATTACATGCATAAACAGATAATTCGTTATTGTAATCTGGAAAGTTGCATATTTAATACATTTGTCAATGTATCTAAATACGTTTTATAATTTGAAAGATGTTTTAAAATTCCTGTATTTAATCAAAACATTATTACTAATAATTTGTCTATAAAAATAATATGTCTGTATCTGCATATTTGACCATACGGAACGGCCTTCAATAGTATTGCGAAGAAGATGAACAAAAAGACATAATACATAGCTATAAGCAAAATAAAGAAAATACACGGACCATAAAGAAAATGTAACACATTTATTTTCTAAATGTGGGGGTAAGTTATACATAATATAAGAAAGCGTCCCTAATTTTCGCATATCGAGGGCTAAAACAATCCGGCCTAACTCTAGCCCGATGGATAGTTCCATCTCGAAGGATACCAAGGAGGGAGTCTCGGTCACGCTGGCTGGGAGAGATACCGAGGGAGTCTCAGTCATGCTTGCTGGGAGAGATACCAATGAGGGAGTCTCAGTCACGCTGGCTGGGAGAGATACCAAGGAGGGAGTCTCAGTCACGCTGGCAAGGAGGGAGTCTCAGTCACGCTGGCTGGGAGAGAGATCCATAGGGGTACTGTCCTGGGAAGCTGTACAGTGGTACTTTTGCAGGGAAGAAGCTGTATAGAGGTAAAACAACTGCCTGAGGTAGTCGCTTTCTGAAATGTCGAATACGTCATGAACTACGTTGTTTAGTAGGTTAGCTGTATTTTAGACCTGGATTCAAGGGTGATCAAGCATATGATGGTACGCTGTTGGTGTTCCTTATCGATTATTGTTGTACCGCGCAGCTCCCCTTTAAACCATCTCCACTTTCCGCATCTGATCTTTGCCGCGGGGATTCCATACGGTGGCACAGTAGTCCAGGTTAGACCTAACCCTTATCTCCTTAAATTCCACCGATAAATGCGTATGTTGATACCCTCCAAAGAGGACCTTTTTTTGTTTGCTGAATGTTATTTTGAGTTATACATTAGGAACGGATATAGGATTTGTGTTAAGTAGGGTTACGAAATCATGAGCGAAGAACTATGGGGGTCTGGGGACACTCCCCGATTTTTTTGATGAATTCAAGTGCCTTTTCAAAATATTTTAATCGCTGAATCGAATGATAAACAACGGTGCCAACAACCCCACCCTACTTCCTCCACTCGCAAATCCGCGAAACATATTTGTAATATTATAAATGAAATTAATTTAGCATCCTTTATTAAAAGGGACACACCGCAATATCTCGGTTTCACGAATTAAAGTAGGCATCTAAATTTATCTTTTGATGGACCTACTTGCTTTTAAATAAATCAAAGGTAATACAAGGATATATAATATTACTTCAATATCTACCATAGAAACAGTAACCTTGCACTATAATCAATAATGAGTAACATGCAAAAACAATTTGCTTTCAATTATTCAAATAATTTTAACATTTTATTTTACCAATGCAAGGGCATAACTCCGGCGTTCCTGGAGCAAGTAGATTGGTTATCGAACTTGACCTATGACACCACGACTTCTGTGATTTGTTTGTTTGTTTGTATGCTGTTTTACGTCATTTTCAACACATGTAAGGTTATATATGACGGTCGATTTTTAGAGGTCGAGGCAGACCACCCACTTTTCCTGAATCGACACTTCCTCACTTACAAGTCGAGCTCCCAGTGGGATTCGAACTCTGTATTATTGAAGACAACATATTAAACGTTTTTGTAACATTTTGTTTGAGCGTTTAGAAGAAGCATGCACACTTTTATTTTATATACCGTTTCCTTCTAATTGTCATCAAATGTTTAGCCGTGTAAGGGCTTTAATATAAATATAAAAACCCTGGCCGTGGTGACCATATTGTAATTCTCATGAATTGAACATAACTGGAGATAACGACCAAACTCGGGTCTTATCGAGGACATGTGATGTTCAAGCTGACCTTTGATCTAATGATCTAACAAGAACCACCCAGGTGGCACATGCTAAAGATTGTCTGTGTCTAGTAACTCGAGCTGGATGGTGTGAAATAGTACCTAGCTTATAAACTGAACTGTTCGATCTATAATTAAGTTCTAATCATCTACAGAAACTTAGTCATCTTCGATGGAATTCTTAGCTACTACTTGAGCCTCTGGACGGGATGTTGACCGGTCGCTACGCCTGGACTCTCCTGCAACTCAACTAATCATCTATTGAACAAAATGGCCAAAACACCTTGTGCAACAGGGCCAGGGTAAACAAAACCTTATCGTCGTCGCATAATAAGTTCATTAAGTAGGCAAAGGCAAAGCACGGTCACCTACGGTTGGTATTGGTATTTCTTTCCAAGTGTTTTCTTGACCAGAATAAGTTCAATAAGCAGGTCTAGGTCAATCCTAGTAAACCTTCTTGTGGTATTAACGTGTATAGTGTACAGCTTCTACATAGACAGTTTTAAGACTGAATCTAAAAGTGTCCAAGGAACTGAGCTAATATCTGTTGAGCAGAAACAACCATTAATCCAGGTTTGGTGATATTATATACCTTCACATGTAATTTGTTGAAAATCCGAAAAAAATATCTGAAGTTTTTAAGTCATTAAACTCAAATGCTATATATTTTGCTTATTTCGATATAATCAAGGGTTCATGCGTTGATTCTGCTCAGTTTCAGACTCTTCCAAGATCTCGTTGTAACAAACCTTCAAGTCAAGTAAACAAGCTAAAACTCGCTTATTTTTCAATAATCAAGGGCAATAACTCAATATTCTCAGTGTTGAAAATTGTCCGAGATCTTATTGAAACAAACATTTGACATTAAATCAGTCTTGAAGTAGCTATCCCGGCAACAACAGCCAAAATTTACAATTTATGTACACCGTTTATAAACCTACTGACAACGAGCTTATCCAAACTCTATAGACACATTATTAACCAGTCTGGCTAAGCACCGAAACTGGCTTTGATTCATTTTACGCATATTCAATCACGGGTATTTTAAGAACCTGTGAACAATATATACATTACTATATGACCTGAACACGTGAACAGGGTTTTGATAAACGGTTAATAGAGGTTGTTGTTTTAACATGGGTACTATTTCTGTAAAATGTATAAATTGCTAATAGTTACAAGTTACAGTGAGGAAAATGTCTTAGGATTCACTCATTGTCAATTCAATGTGACCTTGATGACCTACCAAACATAATAGGCTTCCTCCTCTGACCAAGGACAATGCACCTATACAATTTAATAAGTGTGGGTATCATGTTTCCGGGATTGTCATTTGCAATGTTTATGTCCATATGAAGACAGGGTGACCTTGATCTTCGACCTACTATGCCCGAAAGTGATAGGGTTTCTCCGCTAACCAAGGGCAATGTATCTACAGTTTCATAAGTGTAGGTATTCTACTCCTGGAGTTATCACTTGGAACATGTACTGGTGACCTTGACCTTTGACCTAGTGACACCAAAGCAACAGGATTTCTCCTCTGACCAAACGCAATGTACCTATGAAGTTTCATGAGTGTGAGTGTTGTGGTTTCAGTTATTTGGCGGAATGTGTATTTCCATAAAAGGTCATGGACAATGCACCTATGAAGTTTCATAAGTGTGGGTATTATGGATTCGAAGTTATCAGATGGACTGTCTATTTCCATATAAGATCATGGTGACCTTGACCGTTGACCTACTGGCCCCAAAAACAATAGGGTACCTCCTTTCAACTAGGGCAATGTACCTATGAAGTTTTATGAGTGTATGTGTTACGGTTTTGAAGTTCTTGTGTGAAATGCATATAACCTCAATAAAAGGTCACTGTGACCTTGACCTTTGACCTACAGGGCCCAAAAGAAATTGGGTTCGTGATTTCACAAGGGTAATGAACATATGAAATTTCATGAGTGTAGGCATTACGGTTTTGAAGACCTTTGACCTACTGACCCCAAATACATTAGCGTTTCTCCACTCATCATGGGTAATGTATGTATGCAGTTTTAAAAGTGTAGGTGTTTCAATTTTGAAGTTATCATGAGGAGTGCGAAATTTTGTATATAAGATGACAGTGACCTTGACCTTTGACCTAAAACAAAACAATAGGGTTCCTCCTCTCACCTGGGGTAATGTACCTCTGAAGTTTTATGAGTGTAGGTGTTACGGTTTTGAAGTTATTGTGTGGAAGGCATATTTCTATATAAAGTCACTGTGTGACCTTGACCTTTGACCTACTGGTGCCAAAAGCAATATTGCTCATTCTCTGACCTAGGGCAATGTACCTATGAATGTAGGTGTTACGGTTTTGAAGTGATTATGCAGAATTAATATTTCCATATAAGGTGATTGCGACCTTGACCGTTTACCTACTGACCCCAAGAGCAATAGGGTTCCTCTATCACCAAGGGCAATGTAGCTATGAAGTTTTATGAGTGCAGGTGTTACGATTTTGAAGTTATTGTGGGGAATGCTTATTTCTATATAAGGTCACTGTGACCTTGACCTTTGACTTACTGGCCCCAAAAACAATAGGGATCCGCCTCACCTAGGGCTATGTACCTATGTAGGTGTTTTGGTTTCGGAGTTATCGTCCGGAATACGCAATTGTTTAGGGACAGACAGACAGACAAACCCATACAATAATACGTCCCGTTTTTCAAACGGGCGTTTAACAAAAATGAGCAACCGGACAACGACGCAAGATGGACCAGTAGAACTAATTCGCATATTGGGGCATTGGGTGATATAAGGAGAATTTGCCAGAACTATCATAATGAAAATCTGTTTTCTTTTTGAATCATAATACAAATTATCTGAATATATGATATTGGACATTGAATTTTTTTTCAAGTTTTCTGACCTTAACCTTTGACCTACTAACTCCAAAATCAATGTATGGAAGACTGGCTCGGTAAAACTGAAGATAACAACACTTGTTCATAAACTTATCTAGTTTTAAGTTATTTATATTCTCATGAGGACTAGCCCACAACACCACATTGGATGTTAATTAAACAAGACAACAGGTAACTGTTATGAAACACCGACGACAGTGGGACTGTAAAGAGACACAGACGACGGGAGACTGTAAAGAGACATCCGACGATGAGGGACTGTAAAGAGACATCTGACTACGAGGGACTGTAACGTGACACCGTGGGACAGTAGCGAAACCGACGAAGAGGGAATGTAACGAGACTCAGACGACGGGGGACTGTAACGAGACACAGACGATGGTAGATGTAACGAGACAGACGATGGGGGACTGTAATAAGACACAGACGACGGGGGACTGTAACGAGACACAGACGATGGTAGATGTAACGAGACAGACGATGGGGGACTGTAATAAGACACAGACGACGGGGGACTGTAACGAGACACAGACTACGAGGGACTGTAATGAGACACAGATGCCGGGGACTGTAAAGAAACACAGATGATGGGGGACTGTAACAAGACACAGATGACGGGGGACTGTAAAAAGACACACGACAACGGTGGTGGGATCTGTAATGAGACACCGATGACAAGAGTACTGAACGACGGGGGGGGGGGGGGGGGGGGGGGGGGGGGGGGGGGGGGGGGGGTGGGGGGGGGGGGGGGGGGGGGGGGAGGAGAAACTGTAATGAGACACAGATGAAGGGGGACTGTAAAAAGACAAGACGACGGTGGTGGGATCTGTAATGAGACACCGATGACAAGAGTACTGTACGACGGGGGTGTGTGTATGGGTGGGGGGGTGGGGGGTGGAACTGTAATGAGACACCAACGACAGGGTACTGTAACAATACACAGACGACTGGGGGTTGAGGGTGGGAGTGGTGTCTGTAACGAGATCCAGACCACCGGGGACTGTAAAGAGACATCTGACGACGAGGGACTGTTATGAAACACAGACGACGGGACTAAAGAGACACTGATGACAGGGGACTGTAACAAGACAGATCATGGGGGACTGTAGAGACCAATGACCGGGGACTGTAACGAGACAGACGATGAGGGAATTGTAACGAGACATAGATGACGGGCGACTGTATTGAGACACAGACCGGGGGACTGTAATGAGACACAAGACGACATCGGGGACCGTAACGGGGTGGGGGACTGTAATGAGACCGACGACAGGGTACTGTAACAATACACATATGACGGGGGTGAATGCGTAGCTGTAATGAGACACCGACGACAGGGGAATTGTAACAAGACACAGACGAGGCGGGGGTTGGGACTGTAATGAGACACCGATGCAGAGGTACTAGCATAATCTGCGAGTCGTCGAGCTAAACTTTAAAATTATGAGAAAACATCATCCCGAAGACAATTTGCATACCTGCAAGCAACTCACAACTTTGATGTTTTGTCTTGTTACAATATAGTACTGAGTATAGCTCCAACAACTTGGATGTTTTGTCTTGTTACAATATAGTACTGAGTATAGCTCCAACAACTTGGATGTTTTGTCTTGTTACAATATAGTACTGAGTATAGCTCCAACAACTTGGATGTTTCACTTGGGACTCACTGTGAGAAGGTTTTGTTTGTTTCATTCCTATTTGATGAATCATTACACATTAATGACACTAAATGACAATAACATGATTTCTTCATACTTTTATTTCATTTATATCACTCATCATATTAAATACTGAACACAGTCTTTAAACACAAGTCAAAATTAACAACAGGTAATTAAGTATTATTTGTTCAAGCCAAACTGTTTTTATTGCATTTTCATTGATCTTCACAAGTATTCCTTGTTTTCTCTATTGTTTGGCAAGAATACATTAATTTTCAAAGACTATAACAATAATTCACAGATAAGAACCAATTAATACACCATTAATACACCATTAATACACCATTTTTTATGTAGCAAATTTTAAGATAATGCTTCACTTCTTGTTGATTTTGTCCAGAAAGTGTTAAACAATTACCATGATTTTTTTGTGCAAATTGTGCACAGATCCTAGACTGTACACATATCCTAGACTGTACACACATATCCTAGACTGTGTACACATATCCTACACTGTACACATATCCTAGATTGTACACAGATATTAGATTGTGCTCAGATCCTATTTTGTGCACAGATCCTAGATTGTGCACAGATCCTAGACTGTACACATATCCTAGACTGTACACATATCCTAGACTGTACACAGAGCATAGACTGTGTACACATATCCTACACTGTACACATATCCTAGATTGTACACAGATATTAGATTGTGCTCAGATCCTAGATTGTGCACAAATCTTATATTGTGCACAGATCCTATTTTGTGCACATATCCTAGACTGTACACAGATCCTAGACTGTACACATATCCTAGACTGTACACAGATCATAGACTGTACACATATCCTAGACTGTACACATATCCTAGATTGTACACAGATATTAGATTGTGCACATATTTTAGATTGTGCTCAGATCCTATATTGTGCACAGATCCTATTTTGTGCACAGATCCTAGATTGTGCTCAGATTCTAGATCATATAAAGATCCTAGATTGTGCACAGATCCTAGACTGTTCTCAGATTCTAGATTGTATACAGATTTTAGATTGTGCACAGATTCTAGACTGTACACAGATCCTAGACTGTACACAACACATAGCTTTATGGTTGTACACTGATCTAACCAACCTTGCAGCTTGGCGGGACTGAAGGTCATCGAACGCCTGCCTTGTCCGAATGACAAAACTTGTTACTAACCAGGTACAACTCTGTAAGTTTAATTTACATATATTTAATCACCGAATTTCACATTGCACGTCCTAATACAAGTGTATAATACTTACATGACAGCAGGCTGCTCCATCTGCAACAATATACACATAATAAGTTACAAACATTAACAAGTAAACATTGCCATTTGCATAAAAATAATATGATTAAAATAATAAGTGGCATCCATCAACAAATTTAATATCTGTGACAATTAAACATGCACCATTGAAATTAATACATGGATGTAAATTTGTATGCCATGAAAGCAAAAACATAATTTAATATCCAATATGTGATTTATGGGCAAAGAGTACAGAAACTGATTTTGATAAAACAAATACCCCCCACCGGTCAAAACAAATACCTCCACCGGTCAAACAAATACCCCCACCGGTCGGTGCATAGCTCTACTTTCAAGACCTTGTTTATTTATTGGGAAATAGGTTGAGGGCATACTTTTTCTTAATTGCATAAAAGAATTATTGCACCTGTTAACCAAACTGTGTAAGTATAAAGTCCCGTAGTTTTGTTTAAAAGCCATGAGTTATAGAACCTGGCTCTATGATGTTGTCCTAATGATGCCATTCAATTCATTATGTACAGTAGTTTTCGGAGATACAAGCTTACAACACAAACTTTTAACCTTGACAACAACGCAGGTGACAATCAAGTGATGACAATAGCTTTTTTTTTCTTCGTAATTGCATAACAGAATTATTGCACCTTGTTAACCAAACTGTGTAAGTATAAAGGTCCCGTAGTTTTGTTAAAAGCATGAGTTATAGAACCTGGCTCTATGATGTTGTCTAATGATGCCATTCAATTCATTATGTACAGTAGTTTCGGAGATACAAGCTTACATACAAACTTTAACCTTGACGGACAACGCAGGTGATGCTCAAGTGATGACAATAGCTTTTTTTTTCTTCGTAAAAGTTGAGCTAACAATAAAAGGCATCCATGAACAATGTTAATAATTATGACAAAAAAATCAAGAACCTTCGTGAAATCAACACATGGATGTAAATTAATGCCATACAAGTAAAAACATAATTATCAATATGCGATTTGACAAACATTACAGAAACTTGTATGATAAAATAATAATGTGTCTATTAACGACTTTAATATTTGTGACAATAAAACATTTTATTTGTGAAATTAACACATGGATGCAAATTGAAGCCATGAATATCTCAACATATTTAATCAAATGTGGTTTCCGCGTGTTACATGTAGACTATAAGAATCTTTCATGTGGCTGGTGAAGATCAGGAATTTCAACACAAGGCCGACCATAAAAAATTGTTGGTTTGCTGTTTTCCTACCTACCCACCAAAAAGGGCCCTACCCAAAACTTTTTATAGCAATTCTTTAACAATTTTTTTTTTAAACTGTTTTTAGTATATTTTTCTTTGATTTCTTGTTTTTTTTAACTGTCTTTGGCAAAAAAAATAATCACCTACCTACCCACTTATAAAATCCTGGGTCGGGAAACAGCAAACAAATATATTTTTAAGGATGGCACAAGGTTAAACCAGATACCTGTATTAATATTTTTCTTCCATACTATTGCCATTTTATGGGTTGAGGTCGCCAACAAACGATTTCCATGTTTTTTATTCAATGATGTTATGCAACTGTTGATGTAACCAACATCAATGTTGATGCACCTGACCTTTATCTGCCTCCATGTGTTAAATGTATTCCAGAAAATAAGTAACACTGTAATTTCTCTGCAACTCAACATGTGATTTTGTTCTTGTTTGAATGGTGTTTTACATCATTTTTAGCACACGTTAGACCATATATGACGGTCGATTTTTTTTGTGGTATAGGCAGACCACCCCAATTTTCCTGGGTAGAACCAGTACTGTATACATCCCCTCATCCATAAGAATCGACACTTTCTCACTTACAAGTTGAGCTCCCAATGGGAAACCTGCAGCAGTGAGAGGCGAGAAGGTTTACAACGCAACATCGTTAACCCCTCGACCACGGAGGAGCTAGGGAGTCTACTTATTCATCACACACAGTCAATAAAACTGCGTCATGGAACTTCCATTTCAAATACAAATCCAATATATAGCACCTTCCCATATTCTGTCCTGGACAATTTCTATAAATAAACATGAATAATAATGGACGAATACAAGCATCAGCATAATTGATCAAGACGTAAATAATAGGAACACAGGTAGTAATACTGAGTGAAGGGGAGGGTACACTGGCAATTCAGTTCTGGTCTCAGTTAGCTTAAATTATTATTCTAATAGCCACCTTTTACATGTTTTCAATACACAACACATATAGTATTACAACCATGAACACTGTATATAATTGTATTCTACAATCTTGTCTTAAACATTTCTATTTCAAACAATCACACAACTTGAAACGAACACTGTATAATAATTGTGTTCCACAATCTGTAAAAATTCAGTTTATCTTGGGTTTGAATCATTTTTTATTATTGTTTGGAACAGTTCTGCTCAACCTTAAAGGGACACACGACAATCCTGAAGTATCCAACATTTAAATCAGAACCTGATTTATATTGGGGTTTTAAGGCGCATGAAGCAGGATTTGCAGTGGTTGTATTCTACCCCGACAACCACACGGGGATAATTTAGAGCCTGAAACTATTAATCCAGTATCATGCTGACCTTACCACCACCTGCATGCAATTCAATAACAAGAATTGGATTGAATTGGGTTTTACAGCGCACCAACGTATGAAAGGTTATATTGCATCTAACAGAAATGAACATGCCAGGCTCATCCTCCATTTACATCAAGATATCATGGAGAATGGGCCTAGAACATTCTTACCTGCAGAACTGCAGAGTTGCTGCAAATTCTATAGTACACATTCCTCAATGACAAGAAATAAAATTTGAAGATTTAGTTGTTCCTTCGTTATTTTATCAAAGGATTAAAAATATTATTGGTGCAAGTAACAATTATACTTATATACAAAATTATTAATAACGATTCGAAAATATGCAAGTTACATGTATGTAGAAAAACTAATGGGGCTTTAAAACTATCAGGACTGCCATATGCCCCTTTAATTTAGAATTTGTTTCATGTAAATAAAAGAATGGAATGAAAGAATCTTTTTGAAATCAGAATCAAATAAAAATATTACATCCTAAAAATATTTATCAAGTCATTTTCTGAATTACGTGTGTGTACACAACAACTTTAAACTTCTGAACACAACCTAAATTAGTAAATGAAACACGAGACACTGATCCCACTAATCCATGTTCCAGGACATCAATACTGGTAGATTGTACATTATAAAATCATGCATATGTAGTAGTGTAAAAATAAAAGGACAATAATGGAGCAGTTTAAAATCATAATAAAATATCGAGTCCATCTTTGATCACTTGCCACCTTGCGTACTGAAGAAAACATTCATCAGATCCATTTTGGATCAAATGTCACACAGCACTTTCATCAGAAAACAGTCTTTGAGACCATTTTTTATCAAATGCCACACAGCACTTTCATCAGAAAACAGTCTTTGAGACCATTTTTTATCAAATGCCACCAGGAGTACATAAGTTGAATTGAATTGAATTGGATTTTATAGTCGCACCAACAGCTAAGGTCATATAGGAGTACATAAGAAAACACTCACTGGGTCATCTTTATCAAACACAACCTTGCATACTTGTGAAAAAAATCACACAGAGATCTTTTTTTTTATCAAATGTCACATTACACTTAAGAAAACAATCTTTGAGTAAATTTTTCAACAGATGTCACACTGCACTCAAAAAACAGTATTCAATCCCATTTTTTATCAAGAGCCATGGGTACTTAAAAAACATTCAAAAAGAGATCGTTCTGCGTATTTATGAGAAAACAGGTCATTAAACTGGTGGACAAGACTTAAAGAACATCAATGGCAAGGGTAAAATATTTCCCATTTACTTTTAAGATTATTTAAAAATTGAATGGAAAATGGAGACAAAAACCTTCTCTTTTTTTTATAATGGCTTCCCTGATAAAAATCATATACATTTTCTTGCCGAGTATATGCACACTTCATTATTTATATCAAAACTAGACATTACACAAAGCAATAAAATTCAATACAATACAAGCATGTATATCTTTATCCTATGTACCGCATATATGCATATGGTGATAAAAATCAAATGGGGTTTTACGTCGCGTTAACAACCGTATTAGGTTATACTGGGTCAGCGACCTCTGATGAGGAGATAGATGAAGCCTACATGGAGCAGTGGTTTGCAGCTCTAATTTAAATCAATACCTTATCGACTGAGGTACCACGGCCGCTAGACTAGTCATGTAATTGAATTGAATTGGGGTTTTAAGGCGCACCAACACATGAAAGGTTAAATGGCGCCTAACAGGAATGAACACGCCAGGCTCATCCTCCATGTACATTGAGATAAAATATGGAGAATGGGCCTAGAACCATCTCACCTGCAGAACTGCAGAGTTGCTGCAAATTCTATTGTAGACACTCCATTTAAGTTGGAGCCACGTTTATTGTCTTTCTGCCACTGCTTTAGTGATTTGAGCGAGATGGCACCTGAAACAATGCAGGGGTACTAGTCATGTAACTAACCCTCAACTCACGCCTAACTGAATTAAATGATATATTATAGCGAAATTAAAGAAAAAAGGAAATTTTATCTGAATTGAAATGGGGTTGGTTTGACGACACAAAAAGTTAATATGGCGCCAATAGGAATGAACATTCCAGATCCACTCTCCATTTACATCAAGATAAAAATATGCAGAATGGGTTTAGAAATTCTCACTAGTTGCAACAGATTGTAAACAGTCCATTTTTCGCTGAATCTATAATCACTGTTTTCTGCTACCATACGAGTAGCATCTGAAACAATTTTGGGATGATGAAGAAGACCTTTAATGAAAATGACAAAAATGACAAAATGAACATGAATTAGAGTATTTCGGGAATGAGGTTACCTTGCAGGACAATGTACAACTATAACTTGATATACATGAGTAGTACATTCAGCCATTAAAGGGGTTGATGCACTATTTCCAAACACAGTTTATTTTAAAGGGCTCTGAAAAACTTGAAAAAAGCTGAAAGAATTATCAAAATGCCATGAAAAATAAAGGAGATATGACCTAATGAAAATATGCAAAGATCATAAATGGAGGCGGCTATCTTTGAACGATGACGTCATCGTGCCGTTTTACCATATATATGGTATATTGACAAAAATGTATTTTAGATCAAAGAAAACTTGTATTTGAATACTGCAAATTGATAAAAAATAAATATACAGATGTAAAATGTATACATTTTAATATTATTTTTCATTTGCAGTGATTTTCTTTGCTTTAAAAGACATTTTATCAATATGCCATATATGATAAAACGGCGCGATGACGTCATCGTTCAAAGATGGCCGCCTCCATTTATGTTCTTTGCAATTTTTCAATAGGTCATATCTCCTTTACTTTTATTGGCATTTTGATCATTCTTCCAGCTTTTTCCAAGTTTTTCAGAGCCCTTTAAAATAAACTGTGTTTGGAAATAGTGCATCAAACCCTTTAAAGCAACCCGCATCTTCAGCCATAAAAGCACCAGAAATTAACAATACCTATTTTGTGTTTTAAATCACAATGTAATAAATAAATGAACTGGGGTTTTATGGCGCACAAACACAAAAAAGATTATATGGCACCAACAGGAATTGAATTGGGGTTTTACGGTGCACCAACACTGAAAAGGTTATATGGCGCCTAACAGGCATGAACATGCCAGGCTCATCTATGTACATCGAGATAAAATATGGAAAATGGGCCTAGAACCTTCTCACCCTGAACTGCAGAGCTGCTGCAAATTCTATCGTAGAAACTCCATTTACGCTGGAGCCACGTTATTTTTTTTCTGCCACTGCTCTTTTGATGCGAGCGAGATAGCACCTGAAAGAATGCAGGGATCCTGATGAAGACCTTTAATGAACATGAACAAAAAATGATAAAATGAACATGAATTTGGGGGGGATTCTACCCCTCTGCCTACCCCTCCAAAGGGATCTGCAGTGGCCCTATTTTTTGCCCCGTGACCAAACGGGGGCCCCCGGGAACCACACAGGGCGGCACCAACAGGAATGAACATTCCAGGCTCACTCTCCATTTACATAACAAATATGCAGAATGAGCCTAGAACCTTTTCACCTGCAGAACAGCAGAGTTGCGACTTTAACTCGATATACGTGACTAGCGCGTTCAGTCATGAATGCTCCAGAAATTAATAATACCATTATGTTGATTTTTATTTACAATGTACATCGTATTTAATACCATGTGGCACTCCTCGAGAATGCTTATGTGTAATTATGAAACATGTTTACATTTATATCCTCATACCACAGTCTGCTTGTATACATGTATAATACAGCATTATTGCACTGGTTTTAAACATTATGGGTAAAAACAAAGAGAATGATAATGTACATATATATATAGCATAATTTACCAAATGCATCAAATTAAATAAAGATGCAACACAAAACTGGGTCTTCCACAGAAATAATTTAAGGGATAGGGAGAATTAAAATTGAATATCATGGGATGTGGTGGGAGGGAGTTACACTACGGTTGACCAATATTTTTAGGGATCACGATTTGTTTAGATGCAATTTGAAGTATATTTCAACTGTAAATGAAAGGATTTTTAAGAAGTATAGCCTACAAGGAGATATTTATAGACAGGCATAATGCATTTTGCAGGTTTATTGCTGTTTTTAAGGATAGGGCAGAGAGATCAAAGGATAGGGGTCAGTTAAGGTGTAGGGAGTAAGGGTATTAAGGGATAGGGGAAATATGCTTTTAAATGCCCTGTGGAAGACTGCACAAATGTTCCCCAAGCCTAGCTAATGTATGCTAAGGTGTAGTATAAATATAACCTTTGAGAGCAAAATTTCAAACAATGCCAAATTTATAAAATTTCATAAACAGGAGTTTACACCATTTGAAGTTCACTTATAGAGAATTTTGGACAATTACACATAGCACCTCAAATTATTAATCCAGTATTATTTTAACTTCAAACCTGCTTGCAAATAATTAAACAAAATATAATATCATTAAGAGTTTTAAAGTACTACCACTAACCATAGCCTGAAATATACTATTGGTGCAAGCAAATCAACAATTAGTAGCAATATGCAAAAATAATTACTTTTGAACTATTGATATACATATATGTATTTTTTCTGAGTGTACATGTACAGTCAAACCTGGTCTTACGATCACCTGTTTTAAGCGCCCACCTGCTGTAAGCGATCACTTTGAGTTCCTCCCGACGATATTTGCTATTATGTAAATATCACATCCTCTTGAGGGTGCCAGTGGATATTATCAACCCTCGAAATGATAATGTCGACCGAGGCGATATCGCTGAGGTCGACAATATCATTTCGAGGGTTGATAATATCCAATGGCACCCTCAAGAGGATGTGATATTTATTTTATTATACCGAACAAATACTCCTAATACACTAATATACTTGATAATGAAGAAAAAATAGTTGTTGAAAAAATCTATTTTTAGAACTGAGCTTTTCAAAAAGCTAGCGGGATGATATTTTGCGCTATCACCCGCTATGACACATTGAGGGTGATAGAGCGAAATATCAACCCGGCAGGGTATGGGGATTTTACATGGAGTGTTTACAGTGAGGTATAATAATAATATATACTGCTAAAAGCAACCACCTGTCTAGCACGACCAACAACCGCGTAATTTCAGGGCAAAAGACCGTTTCTATGATCAATATGCGACCACCATTTCTTCTTCTTGAGATAATCAAAAGCCGGAAAACTCTAATTTATCTATCAGTAAATCCACAGACATTAGGTCTGTGGTAAATCACACAGAAACGAAATGAAACATAAATACAACAATAATCTTAACTAGTCAATTCTAATAGTATAAATCGTACATGGAAAATGACTCAAAATATTTGTATTATATCTTTCTTTTGACAACACGTTATGTAAATTATGCCACTTTACGGTAAACATCGTTAACATTTAGTCAAAAAAGCCGAACTTGTTTATAACGCAGATGTCACGTGATCGTTTGTTTATAAATTTGACCCCTCGATCATCGCCTGGGAGAAAGTTTGATCGGCAGATCGATTAACTGAACATAATTGATATAACCAAAGGATTAGCAGCACCCTTTAGAAGTCTTTAATAATGTTGGTAATCAAAAAATTTGATATGAATTACTTGAAACAAACAATATAGACGTGTACAATGAAGGTTATGTTAAAGCTGATTCTGATTTAACGGATTCAGATACTCATTATAATTCATTAAATACTGAGAAAATTAAAAAAAAATCAGTAATTCTTATCTTCTCATAACCAACTGATGTACGTTTAAGTTGCGTTGGCAGTAGTCATTGGGTGACAATTTAGGATTTTTTATTTTTCTTTAACATTACCCCACCCACAAATTGTATACAGTGATACAAGTTTTCAAGTCCAGTTCCTCCAGAAAGGCATTTTAATCGGCAAAATACATTGGAAAATAAATATAAACTGTTAACTGTATATGAAAATAACTGTTTAAAATTTATTTACAAAGAAATCGATATTTCTTCTCACAAATATATTACATATATTTCCGTGTATCTTATCAGTTTCTCTTCGCGGGAGTTCTTTCCCCTGTGTCAGGAATTTCTAAATGTTATCTAATTATTGATATATTTCTCTTTTCACAGTTTCATATAAAGCATGCTTCCATTATCAAAAGTCCATGATCTCTTGATTCATCAAAAGTCGCCGACAAATCAGCGTGAATGTGTTGATTGCGATTCTGTATCGGCCTATTTGTAATCGTTTGAGTCTGTACTGCCATTTTGAGCTGACCACGTGACGAACAATCAATATTTTTAAAAAAGTGGTTTCATTGGCTAATCGACCCGAGTTGAAATACTACACATCAATTGATTGACGCCGAGTGTCAATTAAGGTTCTTGGAGGATGGACTTACAGCATGTTTTGTTTTGATGTTGAAAATCGCCGACGCCTGCGGCGAATGCTAATTGAATTACCTAAGCGAGTGCAATTAACAGATTATGACACATGTGGGGGATGTTTTATTACAGGTGCCTGACGGGCGCGTGTTTGTTATACACAGATCTTGTAATTTAGGCAGTGGGATTTTTTTTTTTTTAATAGCCCGACGGGCTAACTGCATGGAATTTGTTACAAGCCCGACTTCAATTTTGACTAGCCCCGGGCGTCGGGCTATCCAATTTCTGGAGCCCTGTACACTCATGCACAGTATATACTAAGTAACGTAAATAATTAACTAAACATTCCATAAGAGATGTTAGACCCTGTAATAAGAGACCACCAGTATTAAGCGACCATTTTTGGTCTTTCCCTTGAGCAGTCTCTTAAACCAGGTTTGACTGTATATAAAATTATGAAATTTATGTAGAAAAACAAACGAGATGCCCGGCATTTAAAAATAAAACCAAGACTGCCTTGTCTCCCTTTAAAACATCTTAGACATTTTGTTATCAAATGCTTTTAACAATACAAGTTACAACATCCTGCATACATACGCTAGACATCCATCTGCATGAAAACAGACATTATCACTCTGTCTTTATTCTTTGGCATCTACGTAATAATCTGTGTACCATCCTTCAGATCAAGTTACTTCATTTCATCAAGAAATGGTTTCACTGGATATATTTAGTCATTAAAGCTTTTCTACATCGAGAAATTTCGTGAAATTTCAGCACATTGTAACAGCCACAGCATTAGCCAGGTTGTGTGCCTGGCATAAAAAAAACATTGGAAAGGTTTTGTACTGAACCATCTAGGAGTCGATCATAGTCAATTAGATGAATTATTTTACTCTACTATTTCCCATTGAAGATTTTCTTTTTTTAAATAAATTTTCAATTTAATACTTTTTATGCTTTATATATACGGTAGACCAAATATCACAAATTAACGTTTTTTCAGTTGATCGTGCTGTTGTGACGTGTCTTTCGTAATCCTTCATCATCACTTACTGGCTTAGCTGAAGTTGACAAAGCAAACGTACGATTAAAGTCAATCATTGCGTAACTTTCTGTTCGTTTACTTGGCGAGTCTGGCACTGTGTACGACACCAAAGGAATGGCTGCAGCTGTCGATCCTGGCGTCACATCGCCATCTGTTTTATTAACGTCGATCTCAATGTAATTTAACTCTCCAGGATTTGATAATCTGTTTACAGCCGTGTTCATGTTAATCACAGGAGGCAGACTCAAGGCTAATACAGGAGGATCTGGGCAGCTATGCTTGCTTGCTGCACCTACGTTCGCATAATTTTGTTCAATACTTAACTTGCGAACAAGCAGGTGCTTTCTAATGCATCCATTTTCACCATTAGTTTTATTAGCTTTATTCTGATCCATTTTGTAGTTGTTATTATTGGCAATAGCTTTGTCTTTAATGTTGCCGTCCGAGTCCAGATTTATGTAAGTCGGCTGATGTGTGTCCTCGCCAGGAGGGTCGGTAAACACGTCAAGATCGGCGTAATTTAACGCCACCTCATCAATATCTAGAGACATTAAGCCATCTGGCATGTCCAAATCTATATCTGAATTGCCATTGTTTGTCAGCACATGGTCATCCATTGCATATGCACCCTCACATTGCTCAGAAATATTCTCCACAGATCCCGGAAGGTCCAGATCAGCATAGTTGACCGTCTCTGGTTTTGGAGGCTTTGGAGCAATTGGGGGATTGTGCAAGAAGTCTATAAGGGCGGCTGCGTGATCTATGGACTCTCTACTGCTCTGATCTAGACGTGCACCAGTGTTTATGTAGTTAGGCGTCGAGTCCTCATTGGGCCCGTTCATGTACAAATGCTGATCATTTGGAACTACAGCAACCCGACCATTACCAGACAGATGTATACTACTAGGCTCATGAGGGTCGACCATTGACACTGGGCGACTATTTTGTCTTCCGGCGCCTGCTGTTGTTCCATTAAAGAGAGTCTGACTATTCCGCATGTGAGCATGTTGGCCCACATTTTGTATCGATTCCTGGACAAGATTGAACAATTCCTCTGCACGCCTACATTTGAATGCATAAATACCCGAACCTGTTGTACATCTTCGCCCACTCTCGAATGAAAACAACTCCTCGTCGAATCCATACCTCCGAAGGCATCGTAGAGGCCAGCGAATAGGTTCCTTGCCTTTCTGGTATAGGATGAGGTCAGACTCGGTCACTTCAATTTTTCCGGGACTGATCTCTGCTCCCAGGTCATTGACATTGTATACACGAAATATTCTCACACTGGAGTCTCGTGGAAGTTTCTTTGACAAGTAACATCCCATGACTAGATACGCAGCACCTGAAGAATAGAGGTCATTTATGTGTCAATAATAGGCTACTTCTGCTGAACTTCTTATAGTGCAGTAACATGTACCTATACAGTTTGGCGTTTTAAAATTATGTTAAATCAGTGACGGTTTGCATCCTATTTTAAGGTGTTTATTTACAATCATCTATACATTTTTTTAATGAAGCAGAAGTATTATTAAGACTAATGTTCAGTTTCAGCTGTGATTATATTAAGCTGCCTTATTGTTCGGGGCACTTGTCTGAGTCAAAGTTGTTTTTCTCTTGAATTCAACTTTAAAATAAATCAATTGTATATCAGTGAAATGTTTTTCGTGGTAAATAAAAATACGTTAGTTTTCAAAAATCGGTCAAATAATAAAATTTTCACGTGCGGAAGTTGTTTTTAGGGCATCTTCAATGCAAAATTGTGCTGCATCAACAACTAGATTTTTTTTTTAGAATTTGTATCCAAGTATGGTTTTAATACGGTGGACAATGTAAATTAAGACATCCTGAATTTTTTATACCAAACTATTGAGGCTCTATAAAAACTATTGAGGCTAACTTAAGTTATTTGAGATTTCTTAATTTACTGCTGTCCCAGCAACAAGGTTACATGGGAAAAGACCCATCAAAAAAGCATTTGACTTCCAGATATTATTTTTCAACCGATTTTCAAAACTAAGGTATTTTTATTTACCACTAAAAATATGTTAAAAATACTCATGTTATTGCTGAAAAACCGTTGGCTCAAACAAGCGCCCCAAACAATCTAGGTTAAATGGTGGTCAAATGCACAACACTGGTAGAGAAGATCATGCCAACAGTCCTTGGATTTCTGTCTGGCGTCAATTTGAACATTTATAGCAGTGCGGAGAAATAATCAAATTCTTATTTTATCTGTAATTTATATGTAATCACCACAGGCTTGCTAGTCTCAATATAACCAAATGCAATAAGAAATGGATGTTGCCATGTCACATGACAAACACTATCGACTGTTGACTCACTTTCAAAAGTCAATCTGAATGAGTTTTCTTTAAAGACTGAAATATTTTATTCTTTAAAACTGAAAATGAGCTTTTGATTAGTTATGAACTAAAATTTAGCTTCAAAATCAAAAAATTTTATGAGACAGCGTGGTATTTCTTTTTTCCCGTTGTATTACCTGAGTGAAAAGAAACTGGTATATCCAAGCAGGTTACATTCTGAAGGCAGCCGTCAGGCCCAGACAAATTAATGTCATTTGATAACAAGACAAGCCATCTTGGTTTTAAAAATCAATCATACCTGTAAAACAAATGTAATTTGTAAATCAATCAACAAAATCACAGCAGGCAGATGCATATGCGTACATGTTTACAGTAAATCAGAACTAGAGATTGTTGTTAGTAACAAGAAATCCGCAGATTCAAGTGTCTCGCCTAACGGGGGCAGGACTTAAAAAAAAAAAAAAAATGTTGCATAAAATGAATGTTTGTAAACATTTTAATAACTAACAAGAGGTCAATGACCTTGAAGCTCTACTGATAGATTTTGATAGCTAGGTCAGCACTCCTGTGAAGTTTCATAAAAATCTGTCAAGTAGTTTCAGAGGAGTAGTCGCTACAAGTTGAAGTTTTTACTATATAACTCTAGGTAAACAAAGATGGCCACTGGCAGCCATGTTTAATGTCGAATCAAAATAATTTTCGACAAGGATCAACATCTTGACATGCTGATCATTCCAGAAAAAGTCCCATATCAAGTAGTCGCTACAAACTTGTTTTTAAAAATCTATGTTAAGCTGTGGTGGCCATCTTGAATTTCCGGCCGACCTGAAATTGTGCTAGAATCAACTAGACATCAAGAGCAACATTCCTGTCCAGTTTCATGAAAATCCGTCTAGTAGTTTCAGAGGAGTCGTCACTACAAATTTTTACTATACAAACTCTATTCAAACTGGTGCCCAGGTTTAATTTTGTTCAAACTGGTGCCCAGGTTTAATTTTGTTCAAAACAATTTTCGACAAGGATCAACATCATGTCATGCACATCATGCTCAGAAAATCTCCCATATCAATATCACTTCAAGAAGTAATCGCTACAAACTTTTTTTTAAAAACCTGTTTTTAGCCATGGCGGCCATCATGCATTTCCAGCCGACCTAAACAAATTCTGGGATCAATTAGACATCAAGAGCAACATTTCTGTGAAGTTTCATAAAAATTCGTCAAGTAGTTTCAGATGAGTAGTCGCTTCAAGTTTTTACTATATAAATCTATGAAAACGAAGATGGCCACTAGGGGCCATGTTTAAAGTCGCATCATCATCAAGGATCAACATCATGTCATGCTGATCATTTTAGAAAATGTCCCATATCAATATCACTTACAGTTTCAAGAAGTAGTCGCTACAAATTTATTTTAAATATATTTTTAGCCGTGGTGGCCATTTTGAATTTCCGTCCAGTCTGAAATTTTTCTAGGATCAACTAGACATCAAGAGCAACATTCCTGTGAAGTTTCATGAACATCCGTCTAGTAGTTTCAGAGGAGTAGTCACTACAAGTTTTTACTATATAACTCTATGTAAACAAAGATGGCCACTGGCAGCCATGTTTAATGTCGAATCAAAATAATGTTCGACTCAGATCATGTCATGCTGATCATTTTAGAAAAAGTCCCATATCAATATCACTTATAGTTTTCAAGAAGTAGTCGCTACAAACTTTTTTTAAGAATCTATTTTCAGCTGTGGCGGCCATCTTGAATTTCTTGCCGATCTGAAATTTTGCTAGGATCAATTAGACATCGAGAGCAAAATTCCTGTAAAGTTTTATGAAAATCCGCAAAGTAGTTTTAGAGGAGTAGTCACTACAAGTTTTTACTATATAACTCTATGCAAACAAAGATGGCCGCTGGCAGCCATGTTTAACGTTGAATCAAAACAATTTTTGACAAGGACCAACATCATGTCATGCTGATCATTTTAGAAAAAGTCCTATATTAATATCACTTATAGTTTTCAAGAAGTAGTCGCTATAAACTTGCATTTTAAAAATCTATTTTCAGCTTTGGCAGCCATCTTGGATTTCACATCAACATGAATTTTTGCTAGGATTAACTATACTTCATGGGCAACATTTCTGTGAAGTTTCATGAACATCCGTCAAGTAGTTTCAGAGGAGTAGTCGCTACAAGTGTTTACTATATAACTCTATGTAAACAAAGATGGCCACTGGCAGTCATGTTTAAAGTCGAATCAAAATAATGTTCGACTCGGATGAACATCATGTCATGCTGATCATTTTAGAAATAGTCCCATATCAATATTATCAATTATAGTTTTCAAGAAGTAGTCGCTACAAACTTATTTTTTAAAAATCTATTTTTAGCTGTGGTGGCAACCTTGAATTTCTGGCCGATCTGAATTTTTGCTAGGATCTATTAGACATCAAGAGCAACATTCCTGTAAAGTTTCATGAAAATCCGCAAAGTAGTTTCAGAGGAGTAGTCGCTACAAGTTTTTAATATATAATTCTATGCAAACAATGATGGTCACTGGCAGCCATGTTTAACGTTGAATCAAAACAATTTTTGACAAGGACCAACATCATGTCATGCTGATCATTTTATAAAAAGTCCCATATCAATATCACTTATAGTTTTCAAGATGTAGTCGCTACAAACTTGTATTTTAAAAATCTGTTTTAGCTTTGGCGGCCATCTTGGATTTCACATCAATATGAATTTTTGCTAGGATCAACTAGACTTCATAGGCAACATTTATGTAAAGTTACATGAATATCCATCCAGCAGTTTCAGAGGAGTAGTCGCTACAAATAAAAGTTTACAGACAGACAGACGGATGACGCACCACGGCATAAGCTCTGCTGATCTCTGATCAGTCGAGCTAAAAACGAATGTTACAGTCTGCTGATATGAAATTTAAGTGCATTGTTTTAAAAACAAAATGCCATTTTATATAAAAAAAAAATTATCAGCCTCAAACAGTAGGTCAAGGTCATAGATGAAATCCATGCATCAAAAAAGATGCACTACCCAAGACAAAATAGAATGTTGAGTCTTCCAAAGATTAAGCTTTAAACTAGGTTTAAAGCATCTTGTGCATAATTATAGTTCATGAGAAAGTGATGTAAATGTAACAATTAAAGTTATCTGCCCTTTGCTTGGAAGGCGAAGGTCACATCCACATTTGCTTTTTGACACGTTGCAATGTTGCAATGTACCATTATAAGCAAAGTTTGAAAGTTCTAGTGCAACCAGTTTGTGAAAAAGTGACCTAAACGCAAAAGTTGAAGGGAAACATTATAAGATTATCTGACCTTTGCTTGGAGGGTCAAGGTCACAACCACATTTGCTTTGTCATGTTCCGATGTACTACCCAAGATACAACTCTAAGCAAAGTTTGAAAGGTCTAGCGCATACAGTTTGTGAGAAATTGACCTAAATGCATAAGTTGAAGGTAAAAATTATTAAGTTATATGCCCTTTGCTTGGAGGGTCAAGGTCACTTCCACATTTGTTTTGTCACATTGCAATGTACCACGCAAGATACAACTATAAGCAAAGTTTGAAAGGTCTAGTGGATACAGTTTGTGAAAAAATGACAATCGCAAAAGTTGAAGGTAAAACTTATTAAGTTATCTGCCCTTTGCTTTGAAGGTCAAGGTCACTTCCACATTTGCTTTGTCACATTGCAAGTTCAATGGCTCATCAACACAGTATAGGTTATTTAGAGCTGCCCCAGAGAGAAGGGAAGGATACATAGGAATTCCGTAACCGTGCCCTACTCTTATTATCGAATAGATTCCTCAGAGGATAGACCGATACACGGGACCGCCCGGCTTACGAAGGCGAATGGAAAGTGTCTTGCCAAAGAACACACCGACGAACTCAGTGTCACCACAGAAGATTGAACCTAGGGTCTCCGGTTACAAATATATCGCGCTACCGACTGCACCACGCTAGCCCTCATAGTTTGTGAAAAAGTGACCTAAACGCAACAATTATTGTTATCTGCCCATTGCTTGGAGGGTCAAGGTCACTTCCACATTTGCTTTGTTACGTTGCGATGTACCACCCAGAATATAAGATAAGCAAAGTTTGAAAGGTCTAGTGGATACAGTTTGTGAGAAAATGACCTTCGAAAAGGCGAGACAAAAAACTATTCTTACACTTAATAAATTATACCTGCGGTTAGGCCACTATAAATGCCACTGCGGAGACATGATTTTTTTACAATGTACATGTATTGTGCTATAGGTGAATAGGTACCATATTCCGGAATTAATTGCACCGGAACCGGAAGTCCCAGAATAAAGGCTGATAACACGCTGGACTTGGATTGAAAGGTTCTTTAGGTCCTGATACAACACTATTCTGTTTTTGTCCACTAGGAGGCGCCATATTGCCTTAAACCAGAGACTAGTTCCGGCACACGACTTGGGATCTGAACATCAAAACATAAAGCTGGAACTGATTAGATATATCTTTATATTTATTCATTCTTAACAAAAAACAGTCTTACACTTAAGGGATTGGACCTACAGTTATGCCTCTGTAAATTCTTCAATGTGGTTGAGGCCGTTTGGTGGATGATCCTTAGGTTATTGGTACTTTTGCGACCCCTAGCAGATAAAGAAGAACTTGCGTTGTTCACAATCCTAAAGAACTATTCAATTCACGTCTATATAGCTATTGCACTTTACTCTTGCGTTTGCTGTTCCAGTATAATTAATTCCTAAATATGGTGCTCATTGATATATATAGCAAATAAAACTGAGATTTGTTTTTGTTGGCTTATTTTAAACGCATCTCCTGACCTAACCCATTAATTTTTTTAACTGAAATTAACTGCCTCTTGTAGACTAACTTGCAAACAAATAGATAAAAAAGAAACTAGGTCTTTCTCTACAGCCGTTCGTTCGATAGTGTTGATCATGGGTACCCGACTGTGTGCCATATGCACTATATAAAATGGCTAAGTTTTTACTGATTTTCTCTTCAATTCAAATAGTTTTTCTGATCTAACCTAAAGGAATTAAGAGCTGAAATTACTTTTATATATTAGATGAACATATACAACTGTTCTGAAATGTTGTAGGCTGTGTAATTCTTATAAGAATTTAACAAAGGTGCACACATTTTAAAGAATTTGAAAAAAACGTCAAATGGTGTATAACCCATTAAATAAAAATAATACTATTTTGGTACATTGTTTTTGTCGCCAAAACATAAAACACTGGCAGCAAAGTTGGGGACATAGTAACAGTCCCACAGTAACTATAAAATGGATTAATTTTCTACTGATTTTCCCTTAGATTCAAATAGTTCATCTGACCTTACCCAAAAGAATCAAGGAATTAAGAGCTGAAATAACTTTTATGTAGTAGATGAACATGTACATATGGTTTTATGCATTGAACCATAGATTTTCTGGTTTTGCTATAATTATTTAATTGAAACGCCTGCAATATCATGAATATCATCATTTATGATCAGATTATCAGTAATGAACCCAATAAGTGTAGAACTTTATAAACGCCATCGACTGGTGTAGCATGCAGACACAGCTTGCAGGTTTAGAGCTTCGCAAAATAGATGAACTGTTTGTCAATTTTACCTCGTGTTTCAATACAATTTCTGACGCTTTGGATAGACAGCAAAGGCAATACTTGGTGGCATTTTCAAAAGGGTGCAACTCATGCACCTCTAATCCGATCCAAATAAACTCAACGTCATTGTAGAGGGTTTTGCGAGACAAACATTTCGCAATGTGTCGCAAGAAAAAATGCAGGGCTGGAGGAAAGTTGTTTAGCATTCGGGAAGACTTTGTTTTAGACGTCTTTCTGCAAAAATCTGCCACAGAACCGAAAAAATGAGCAAAATACCCTAAATCTCTTCTTTGGCCACAAATAACTTTGAACCAAGGTGTCTCACTAACACACGATTGTCATCTTAAGAACCCCTTATAAATGTAGCGCGTGATCGATCCTGACCTCAAAAACAAACCCTACCCATAAATTTTCAGGGATCCCAGCATGGGGATGCGTACCATGAGCTACTTTGGACATTATCCATCACAACCCCGATTAGGGTTAGACTCCACACTATGTTGTAAATGTGTATCTCATAACTTTAAATAGTGGCGGACCAATTCTAAAAGCGTTACGACAATTCAAATCACACTGAACTTTGAGTACTGCCAAGAACAATATGCTCAGTGGCTGAAAGCAAGTCTGTTGTAACGCGGGAACAACCAACGATATTTAAACAGTGGCCAAACACCAATAGGATGCCCATGTTACAAGACCGAATCGCAGACAAATAAGCCAAGCCACAGAGAAATAGTTTTAGCGTATTTACAGTGAGCAATGGGCATAACAGCGATTATCTGATAGTTCGCAAAAGTGGTCAAATAATCCCATTTACACAGTTAGTCACCTTTACAAAGTATTACTGGATAGGATTTTGAAACAAACGTTCATGATTCCCGTTGCTATTATGTAGTGGAGTGCGTGGTCAGTGGTAGAGCGCCGGACTTCAAATCGAAAGGCCGTGGGTTCGATCCTCGCCATGGCCATGTAATTTATCTTTGAGCAAGATAATTAATCCACATTGCTTAGTACTGGTTCTACCCAGGAAACCCGCACATAATCTTCGACATTGGGTATTGCAGAATCAATAGATAGATAGACAGATGTAGGGGTGTGTGCAGTTTTTCAGGGTACTAAAGAAAAAAAAATCTCACTTATGTTGCCTGCATCTGTTCTGATATTTAATAACTAGCGGTTCAATAATTATGATATAACGTACCAATTAAAGTATGTTTTCAACAAGAATTGGCTCTTTAAAGGACGAATAAATTTACAATAATATTTTTTTCAATCCTTCTACTTTTTCTTCTCACTTCCGCCATGCAGTGACCTTGACCCTTCATTTCGCGTTGATTTGATTGGCTGAACAAAAGGTTAGGCTTAATTCAAAACAGAATTAAAGCGTACCAGAATAGAATAGAGCTCGGGTTGGTGGAGGGACTATAAACCTTAGAACTACACACACACACGCACTCACACCCCCCCCCCCCACACACACACACTCGCACACACAGACACACACACACACACATACACACACACACACATAGAGCTCGGGCCCACAAAGTGAATGCACAACATGTCACATTTTTAAATATCGATTACACATTGTGAATAAAATAATACAATGTAGACAGCAAGAAATATAATCTTCGAAAGAGGGTGTTGCAGTATTTATAGATAGATAGAAATAAAAAGAAAGATTATATCTTCATTATGATACATGGGGTGCCAGTCAAAATTTAACGTCCCCTGGTCAAAACGTCCCCAAATTGGTCAACACGTCCCACTACTTTGGTGTTTTCAAATAGTCAAAACGATCCCCCCAAAAAATGTCCCCTATTAAACAATTACCAGTGTTAAGTTTGTTTTGTTTTATTTTGTTTAGCAACTGTTTTATGACATTTTTACGTGTTTAAGGTAAAAAAATACTTCCCTTTTTTTTGGAATTTTTTTAATATTTATTGATTTTACTTTTAAATATAGTTTTTAAAGGGGGACGGTTTGACTAGGGGACGTTTTGACTATAATTATTATTACATGTATGTTTATACAAGTGTTTAATTGTTTGTCGCCAGGTATAATAAATAATTAGTTCACTGAATCGGAATTTGATTAGAAAGAAGAAAAAACATGCTTATGATTTTTATTTCACATTTTCATATCATGAAACATAATCAATAACAACAATTACCATGTTATGATATTTTAACGCGTTTAATAATATATTCTTGATAACAGTTCTGGTTTCACAGCGTGTTTTTGTTGTTGTTGCTGCTGATGTAGCTACTGATGCTGTTTCATGATCCTAGGTCTGTACATCACGGACATTAACTTCAGTAGGCCTGTTGAGGTCAAAGTTCCCTCGCGGTATTTGTAAGTAATCTGCGTTGATAAGGCCGATATTTGTGAGACCCTCTACCCCAACGGCAGCATCTTCGGCTATCGTTTTCGCAGACTTGAAGAGGTCTTTGGAGGCAACATCTTTAGACTGTAAATTGTATTTATTATTAATCATACAACAAAGGATATTTATACTGTATATAGTGTTATATATATTTATAAACTTATGACGGAATGCATACTCAGCTTACGATGGAAACAAACATTGATCCAACTTTAAAAGATTTTAACGAAGTATTACCTTCACTGCTACCGCCGCTGTAAGGCACCTATTTGAGTCTGAAGCATGCACGTTCATCTTGGCTGTTCGTGTTGAAATCACCACCTCTTTCGGATACTGCGTCTGGGCATGTCTGGTTCCTATTCCGGACCGCACAGCACCACTTCCTGGTGTTACCTCTAACCTCCTGTGAACAAACATTACATGAGCATGTTATGTTTTGGTATATTTCTAGGTTTAAAAATGTCATTATTTCATATCGCAAGTGTATACATGTATAGCATACAGACCCTTCCCAACGACACTTACCTTCACATTGTAGGAGTGTATATACGCTGGGATGATAATTAAAGTCATATACAGTCCTGATATAACTAAGTAACAATCATTTGAAGAATTACAAAAAAGAAAAGAGGATTGGGCCCCAAACCGCTCCCCCCCACACAAAAACAACAACAAGAAAAACTAAAAAGAAAATGAATACATCTTTGTTTACGATGAGTAATAACAATAAAAACAATATACGAGTAACCAAAATGAGTACGAACTGACTTAAGTACGAGTTCATTCGGAGCATTTAGACGTTTTGACTAGAGGACGTTTGACTAAAAATGAATAGGGTGGGACGTTTTGTCCAAAAAGAGGGACGGTTTGACCAATTTGGGGACGTCTTGACCAGGGGATGTTTTGACTGTAATATATGAAATATGCAAACAATTTACCAGATTACCTAAATATAAATTGCCAAAAAAAGAGAGCATTTAGACAGGGTTTTTATATTATAATATACATATAATATAAAAAAAAAATGATTAAGTCGAAAGTCGGTCTGTCCTGGGCTGATAATTAAATATAAAGCCCTGGTCTGTCCAAGAGTGTGCCGCCTCTTGCACGATGCAGAAAAACAACTATACTGAACCAAAGTTCTAACGAACCACACTTATTCCTAAATAATTGTTTTATTTAGTGATTATATTTCCATCACTTTTTGCATTCTTTATTTTTTTAAAAAAGCTTAATCGAAATGCATGGGTCTTCCTCCTAAAAAAGTCATGCTTTAATTACTTTCCAGAGAATAGACGTCATTTTTACGTCAACTAAGCGTGCACATGAAATAAATAAGACTTTACAGAGAAAATCGAAATGTGTCAGGGTCGATTAACATCTATCCGCGCTTATATGGTCCAAACATCTGGGATTTTCTTGTTTATTCGCTGTACATCAAACAATATGTGAAACAAAGCAAAGAATTAGCCCAATAAAAATAACGTTATTCGGACAATTTTTCTTTTCGATGAAATGAATACGAATTTTAAGGTAAATTCTGACTGATTATCGTCTTCCTGAACGAAAATGCTAATTTGGACCTCACATTAGGCAACACATATTGACGTTAGTTTTGTAACACAACGTCGCCGTCGGGTTACCCGCGGTAGAACATTTCAAAATTACGATCTTAAGGAGGAATCGAAAATTTAAGGGTACGCATATGAACTATATATATTTGTAAATTTGAAGATATTTGCATCTGAATTTTGTTTTGCAGTTATTTAAACATGTTGTTAATCATAACGCCTTAAATATGGCTATGTTTGACGTTTTTAATAAAAGACCCGTTGTACTCAGTTTTCAACGTTTTTGACATTTTTAGAGTGTTAGGCTAGTCACATGTAATTACTTTATATATCAAACTATTCGTCTTGCTGAGACCTTACAATTGATATATAAATTATTTCATTTAAATTAGGGCGTAAAATAATATTTATATAATTTCCTTTTTCTTTCACCGATTTCTAACCGTGAAATGTTAAGAAAAAACAAAGTTAAAGCCTTTTATCTTTTAAACGGCTTTCATAAAAAACTGCACAATTTCAATATGTTTTAGGGAATTTAATTTCCTATCCGATTGTGCTAGTCATCGGAATATTTTTTTTCAGTATTCTTGTTTTTTTTATTAACCATAATACCCTTACAAAGAAGGCGTCTCTGTCGACGTCGCGTCGTAAATATAATAAGTGTACGACTAACGACTTTGACGCAAACATTGGAAACAAACACTGGTACCCTAAATGATAATGATAAATACTGCCCCGTATTTTCTACTTCTTTTTACGTCCGTTTTTCTTTTCTAGAGTTTATATGAAAACTCTAAATTTATTTTATTTTCATGCATCATGTCTGATTCGCTCGAATCTCAAATTACCGCAATAACTATGGTCATGTATTTGGTATATCTCTAGGGTAAAACAATAAGTTTAAGTTCATTTAAAAGTGTGTTTAATGTTATTAAACATGTTACTGTTAACGTAACATCATTATTTTCTTTCAAGAAAGTTTAATTATAACGCACACCATTATTGGCATATATTTCACTATAGAATATACAAAAGTCAAGTTAAAGTAATAACAAATTATTAATAACACAAACGCGAACTTTATAAACATGATTGCTACCGTTTTTCTATCAACATGGAAAAGGAATATACTCTAGATAAAGAAAGACATTCACCAATATAACACACACACACACACACACACACAAACACTTAAGATCATACGTGGTACAACTTTGATCAATTGACATTAATCGAAACGATGCTCATATAGTCCCATATTGCATACATATTGCATACTTGAATTAAAATGTGTTTAAATATATCAATAAACCGTCATAAAACACCCAAAAAAACAGCACACAACTGAAGTATTATACATCAATTCAAACAAAACACAGTTATTGCCATTATAACTCACGTTAGTCAGAATATAACATAACCACCAAATACACAATTATTGTTTATCATAAATTCATCAAATACAAACTCTTTTGTCCAAGCGACATTGTCGTGAAAACATACACCTCTGCTAATCGAAATATGACATTCCAAAACGACACCGAAGTAAACACGCACACAACCGAGTTTACAAACATAACACGGTAGTACATTCAGACTTTACCAAACTGTTGATTCATTATCCCTGATGTCCGTTCACTCTTTTAACACAAGCTTATCAAATGAACAATTGCATTGATGATCGCTTTTCTGTTTGTAACTCGCACAGCATTTCCATTTCTTTTCTGACAACAGAACATGTACTCCATTTTTGGTATCTCTCTTGTGTGCAAGTAGAATGTGAGAATAAGTATGGCCATGTATATATATATATTCTTCGCCATAGATTGGCTAATGACCCCTTCACATTGACACAATGCAGTCTCTATGACATGGAATGCCTGTAAGGCTCTCGACTGATCAAGAACATATTCATATTCAGACTGTCTAAATACTGTGTCTTTGAATACTGTTATCCCCGATTGGCATGGTGCGCATAACATAGCATAGGGCTTTAACATCCTCAAGCGCACGTGAGCTTCGAATGATTTCCCAGTTGTGTAATGGTACTGAGTAGCCAGTTAATAACTGGGGTGGCCTGGTAATACCTCTTTCAGTATAGGCAGACTGCCGACAAAACCATGAGTTTCTTCTTTGAATGCAGACATAAGACCAGTGTTATCAAACGCTCTAAGCAAAATTGGCATATCAAATACCTTTCCGTTATGGGCGACGAGGATCTTTTTGCCGGGGCCTATATCTTTCATCCAATAAATGAAAGCTTGTAAGCAGTTTTTTAAATCCGTGCTTTTAATTTCTCTATCATTTTTAAACAGTTTTCTAACACCATCAATTAAACAGTTTTCTAACACCATCAACTACAGAAATGTTTAATCCAGTGATCTGTTGAGAAATTGTTGATATCGTTCCAGTGGGTAGCAAGTAGTTATTAAATGTATATCCATTGTTAACACAGGCCGAAAATTGTGTTATTTCAGCAGATGTCCCAACTGTGGTTGTTTACAGGTCATAGTATTTGGTAACATTTGACGGTAACTATAAATAATATATGAAGAGGTAAATGTCAAAAACTTTGAAAACTGTACAACGGGACTTTTATGAAAAAATGTACAACGGGACTTTTATGAAAAACGTCAAACATTTTTGAGACGTTATTAGTAAAAACATGTTTAAATAACGGCAAAACAAAATTCAGATTCAAATCGAAAATGTCTTCAAATTTACAAATATATATAGTTCATATGCGTACCCTTAAATTTTCGAATAGGTCAATTCACCCTTAAATGGATGTATGCTTCATGAACAGTTCAGTTACACGTGAATCAAAGTCAGAATATTGACTCAGACAAAGTTGTGACCTTTTGAAAAACTGCCAATTGACGTCATCCTTACGTTAACGCTTGTGGCTGAAGTTAAAATTTCCTGAATTTTTTTGATTTTTTACTGTCAGCATGCTTAAATTAGAGCAAATGGCTCCTAACATCCATTTTGAACCCCTATTCCGAAATTTCATAAATTCTGGAAGTTTTGAAGTTTTTGACTCTTCCGAAAAAATAGTGAAATGAATATAAGCACATTGAATATTATTATACTGAATTTTTGTTATGAAAATGTAATCTCTTACAAAAATATGGCCCATTTTAAAGCCTGGTGCGTTAGAACTTTGGTTCAGTATATAATTGCAACTAGCACCAAGGATAGATACTAAAGGACCATAGGAGACAGTTTAGGTTGTTTTACACTAAAAATAAACACCACTGTGTAATGTTGCAACATCAGGCTTAGTAACCCAGGGATCCCAGTTAGGACTGAATTAGTTCGGGTTAATTTCGAAATATACTCAGCAAAAATAAAAAGCATCCACTTTGTTTTCCTGCAAAATCGTCATGTGTCCACCGTTACACCGAATACACTAAAAAAAGCGACGTCGCATGCTTTTGACGTATCGACTGACGAAGCATCGAGCATATTTGGGACGTCGTGTACGTCAGGATGATCCTATCCAAAGCCTATCCTGGACCTTGCAGCAACAATTGTCCGCGAATGGAACGCATTAGCTCCAGAATTCGTCAGGAGTTAAGTCAGAAGCATGCGACGACGGCGCATTCTTGCGTGTATTCGGTGTAACGGTGGACACATCAGTCAGGGAACTTTTGAAAAACCATCACGATGTTTCATCATTAACACTTATTCTCATGGTCATGATTTTCGATCATCTTTCATTCTTCATTCATTCGTTACAATTTCAAAAATAATTCAGGTAATGATTTATCGTCACATAGTATAATCTTGCAAACTCGAATCAGTAGTGTTATTTTTTACTAGTCCTTTGGGACCAACGAGCCCAATATAGGTGGCTTTGATGTAGAATACCGCTTAAGCCGGTGCTAGGGGTCATGAGAAGTGTTGCTTCTTTCATTACTTCTCATGAACAAACTCAATAAAACCGAGTCTGCTGCTTTATTCTCTTAATTGTGTTTGTTGCTCTCAAAGGATCACCTTTATCAGTATTTATTAGCGTTCACACTAGCGTTCGTTTAGTGCAGTGTGGCGGCTGTAAAAAGTCTCCCCGTGCTTCGAATCAGTAGTGTTATTTTTTTACTGGTCCTTTGGGACCAACGACCCAATATAGGTGGCTTTGAAGTAGAATACCGCGTAAGCCGGTGCTAGTGGGCGTGAGAAGTGTTGCTTCTTTCATTACTTCTCATGAACAGACTCAATAAAACCGAGTCTGCTGCTTTATTCTCTTAATTGTGTTTGTTGCTCTCAAAGGATCACCTTTATCAGTATTTATTTCAATGTGAGGGTTTTCCATCACCCAGAATGAAACAAGAAAAAACTGTCAACTTGATCAAAGTGAAACGCTTCATTCCTGTCGCGAAACGCAGACTTCGAGTCAAAGCAGCTACTTTTGTAAACGCAAGATATAAAAATGCAAAGTTATATTGGAATATGTTAAAAGAATCATCAGGACTTAAGCCAACAAATATACCATTATCTGCGTTTGAACAATATTTTAAAGCAGTCAATAGTCCAGATGATGAGTTCTATGCTCCAGATGAAGATATTTTACATTTTAATGAACGTTATGAAAATAACGAATTTAATATCATGTTTGAAGAGTTGAATGTATATTTCACTGTGAATGAGATTGAAAAATCAATTAAGCAACTAAATTCAAATCGGTCCTCTGGGCCTGACATGTTATTAAATGAATTTTTCATTCATGGTAAAACTATTTTATCACCAGTTATTTGCAAATTGTTTAATAAAGTGTTTGAGGTTGGTTATTTTCCAGAGGTCTGGTCAGAAGGGTATGTTATTCCTTTACACAAAAAGGGCAGTATTAATGATGTAGAAAATTACCGAGGTATCACGTTATTAAGCTGTTTGGGTAAATTATTTACACGTATATTGAACAATAGATTATCTGAGTGGGCAGAAACATACAGTGTTCTTATTGAAGCACAAGCTGGATTTAGAGCGCACATGAGTACTGTGGATAATATATTTGTTTTACAGGGTTTAATTACACATATTTTAAACCAGGGAAAGAAATTGTATTGTGCATTTGTCGATTTTACTAAAGCCTTTGATTATGTTGTGCGTGATAATCTATGGTATAAATTAACTAAGTTCGGTATTCGGGGAAAGATTTGTTGATATTATTAAATCGATGTATTCATGTGTTAAGTCTAAAGTCAAATATTGTAACCAATTGAGCGATGAATTTTATTGTGTTATTGGCGTTAGGCAAGGGGAGTGTCTATCCCCATTGTTGTTTTCCATGTATTTAAATGACATAGAAGATGAATTCATTCATAGTGGTCTTGAAGGTCTTGATATTAATATGTTTAAGATGTTTATGCTTTTATATGCAGACGACATAGTTTTGTTTGCTAATACTGCAGTAGAGTTACAAGATGGACTTAATATATATTATCTAATTATTGTAAAGAATGGAGATTAAAAGTGAATTGCACTAAAACAAAAGTAATGGTGTTTAGAAAAGGTGGAATATTACCACACAATTTAGTTTTTAATTATGATGGCGTTTCATTAGATATAGTTAGCAAGTTTACATACTTAGGTATAGTTTTCTCTACGGGAGGATCTTCATCAGCGGCAGAAACTACCCTTGCTGGTCAAGCACAAAAAGCTATTTTTAAAATGAATAGGTATTTGTATAAATTTACATTTGTATCACCAAAACATAAATTAGATTTGTTTGATAAATTGATAACTCCAATTTTAAATTACGGAAGTGAGGTGTGGGGATTCGTACAAGCTATATCAATTGAAAGAGTGCATTTACAGTTCTGCAAAACTATTTTGGGTGTTAAAAAGACAACACAAAATGATTTTATATATGGGGATTTTGGTAGAACATCATTTATTACAAGAAGATATTTTATAATTGTTAAATATTGGTTAAAAATCATGAGCGTACATGAACGTAAATATATAAAAATAGTGTATAACATGATGTTAAATGACTGTGAAATATATCCTCGAAAAAAAAACTGGGTTTCACAGTTGAAACACTTATTGTCCTCTCTTGGGTTTAATGATGTATGGTTACAACAAAGTGTTGGTAATTGTAATTTATTTCTTGCAGTATTAAAGCAACGGTTAAATGACAATTTTGCTCAAAGTTGGCATAGTCGATTAGATATCTCCACCAGAGCAGTGTTTTATAGGAGCTTTGCATCTTTTCAGTTTCAACCATATCTTGATAATATAAATATTTTCAAAATGTGTCAAGCACTTACCAAATTACGGGTGTCATCTCATAGGTTGCAAATTGAAGCGGGAAGATGGGTTAAACCAAACAGAATTCCTGTTATTGATAGATTATGTTTATTTTGTAATAAACTTGAAGATGAATTTCATTTTGTGTTGGAATGCCAAACCTATACTGTCTTAAGAAAGCAATACATTCCACAATATTTTTACAAGAGGCCAAACATGATGAAATTTTTGGAATTACTAATTTCACAAAATAAAGTATATATTCACAAGCTTTGTACCTTTATTTTAAAAGCATTTAAATTACGAAACGAAACATTATATGGAAATTAGTAAATATAGGTAATTTATTTTACCGAATGTGTTATGAAATGTATGGTTCAGTATTTATTTATATTATGTAGTAATACGCCTTCTCAATGCTTAAGTCCACTTAACAAATGATAGAAATTGTTGTGCGCGTGAGTGGGTAAGTGATTGAGTGAGTGCATGCGTGCGTGCCAGTATACGTGCATTTTGCTGTGACTGTCTTAGATTAACAAAAGTTTCTTGTTTGTAAAATCCTACACTTTTGCCATATTTTATGTAACTGTATATTGTATCCTCACGGGCTTTTAAGCCTATTGGAATTTGGAAATAAAGTTATCTATCTATCTATATTCAAGTCAAAGCTACATTCTTCGATCGTCTATACAATAAATGTTATAACTGTCATCAAACAGGTTCTCATTTAAATAGCTACTGGCGGGCTTCTACCGATCAACAGGCAACAATAACGGTAGATCGGACTTGTAACATGGTAGCGAGTTCGCGTATTTAATTATGATATGATGAAACATCATCACCATTTTTCAAAAGTTCCCTGACTGCACATGAGATATTAGCGAGGTTTTGAATATTTTTCTGTGTACTTGAATCGACTTAGACTGCTCAATATGTGTTATTGTCGTTACCTTTACATTTGATAATTTCGTTTTCACATCTATGTTTTTAATTGTTTTTTATTATTCGGCATATTTCGATGAAATTTTGTGTGAACATCAAACAAAGATGATAGTAAAAGAAAATCATGCTACCATTGTTAGTTCTTTCTTATTGTCTCAGATTTTGCAGGAAAACAAAGTGGATATTTTTTATTTTTGCTGAGTATATATATCATCGATGCAAAGAGACAGTGGCGGGATAATCGTTCGGCCTAGGTATCTCGCAATCGATCACTGAGTTCACACTCAAGCGTGCGTGAAGAAACAAAAAATGACACTGGTTAACATGCACATGAGAGGGTGCAATTGAAATTTGCCTTATTAAATGTACAAAGTCTAGTTTCAAAAAATTGTGATAAGTTGCAACGTTCAGAAATTATTTCAATTTTTGAAGCAAACATGGTCAAATGATTTACAGCAGTTTAATGTTGATAACTTTGAATGTTTTGCGTTACACAGATTACAATCAAATAAATGCAAACGTGATTTAGGTGGTATAATTATATATGTTCGAAATACTTTTGTAAACGAAAAATCGTTATTCTTTCAAAGTGAAGATGATATTTTGTGGCTGAGAAGATGGTCTATTATTTTCGTTAGCAAATGATTGTTTGTTAGTCCTTGTTATGTTATGCCCGAGGGGAGTAGTATATTTAATACTATTGAACAGAATGTTTTTGGCAGATTAACCGATTCTGTTGCGTTTATTCATAATGATACAAATGGTCTTTGTAACATTTTATTGGCGGGGGAGTTTAATAGTCGCACCTCTGATAAGCCAGATTTTGTAATGTTTCACTCAGCGAATCTTTCGAAATTCTGCCAGATGAATATTCCATAGATAGTTTTAGTCCGAGATATTCCCAAGATAAAGGCCATATAAATAACAATGGTACTGCCTATTTAGATTTCTGTAAACAGACTGGTTTGCGAATATTAAACGGGCGTATCGGTAAAGACGCCGGTATACGTTTATGGGATCCAGAGGGTGTAGTCTTGTTGATTATGTTGTTGTATCGGAATCTATTTATAATAATTTCACAACTTTTGATGTTCATGATCCCAATACTTTATCCGACCATTGTGTTATTGAATGTAGATTGAATACATCATTAGTAATGAAAATGCAGTTTTGAATGGTAATATTGTTGATGAAGATGATCATATAGGTATATATTGCAAATATATATGGAATAGTGAGCATAGATGTGAATATGGTGATGCTATGAACTGCGATGTATTTGCTGAGCAATTAAATAATTTAACTCAAACTACGGGTTGATGTGTTGACATGAATGGTATTAAATCTAGTTTACAGGAATTTTCCAATTTAATGAATATTTAAAAAAATACTTAGTCACAATAATGGTACAGCTACAAGTAAACGTAAACAAAATAATGACTGGTTTAATGAAAGTTGTGAAGACCTGAGAACTATTTTTCATTTTCATTTAAATTGTTATAGACAATGTCAGTCAGATGAAAACAGAGTTTTACTTGTTAGATCACGCTCTGAATATAAATCTGTGTTAAAAAGATGTAAAAGAGATTATAATAATGAACAAACAAAACAATTGGAAACATACAGGCATAAGAATGCGAAACTATATTGGAAAATGTTAAGAGAGGCTTCGCATGTAAAATGTCCAAATATATCGTTGTCTGCTTTTGAACAATATTTTAAATCTGTTAATAATCCTGATGATCCTTTTTTCCAACCCGATGAAGATGTTTTGTATTTTAATGAACGTTTTTTAAATGACGAGTTCCAAGTTATGTTCAGTGAACTTGATGTAGTTATAAGTAATGAGGAACTATTAAAAGCTATTAGACAGCTCAAAAATGGTAAAAGTGCTGTGGTTGAGATTTTCTTTTAAATGAATACTTTGTAAATGGTGCTCACCAATTATTACCGCATTTATACACATTATTTAACACTATATTGAACACAGGTATTTTTCCTGGGTCTTGGTCAGAAGGATATATCACCCCACTTCTATTAATGACACAGATAATTATAGAGGAATTAAATTATTAAGTACGTTGGCTAAACAATTTACGAGACTATTAAATACTCGTTTAAGCTATTAGGCTGAAAATTACAATGTATATATTGAAGCACAGGCAGGCTTTCGCAGTTGTATGAGTACAACTGACAACATATTTGTTCTTCATGGACTTATTACACATATGATAAATAGTGGTAAGAAGATGTATTGTAGTTTTATTGAAGCAAAGCTTTTGATTATATAGATACAAACAGTATGTGGTATAAATTAATACAATTGGGTGTAAGAGGTAAAATCTTCAATGTAGTTAAAAGTATGTATAATAGTATTAAGTCACGAGTGAAATACAATAATACGTTAAGCAACGAGTTTTCATGCATGCTCGGAGTGCGTCAAGGAGAATGTTTATCTCCTTTTATTTTCTCAATGTTTTTAAATGATATTGAGGAATATTTCATTTTAAATAAATTTGACGGTATCGAGGTATACATGACACAACTATTTCTCTTGCTACATGCTGAAGATATTGTTATTTTCGAAGAAAGCGCTAAAGGTCTTCAAAAAGGTATTGATATTCTGATTACTAAAAGTGAATGTTAAAAAAAATAAAATAATTGTTTTCAGAAAAGCTGGATTGTTACCACGTAATTTAAATTTCTTTTCAATGGTGTACAAATTGAAATTGTGAATTCACTTACTTACCTTGGAATTGTTTTTACCCAAGGCGGTTCTTTCAGTGAAACTCAATTAACGTTAGGGGGTAAAGCACAAAAAGCAATATTTAAACAGAATAAGTATCTTCTAAACTTTTTAGAGACATTTCTATATCTCATAGACTTGAAATATTTGATAAGCTTATATTGCCCATTTTAAATTATTTTTGTGAAGTGTGGGGTTTCCACAGTGCAAACAATATTAAAAGAATACATACACTTTATTGCAAACTTATATTGAAAGTAAAACGTACAATGCAAAATGACTTTGTGGATGGTATTCTGGGCAGGTTTAGCCTTATCAATAACAGATTTTATAGAATTATTAAATATTGGTTAACGATTTTAAACAGCAGTGAAAACAAGTATTGCAAAGTTATTTATAATGTTCTAAAAACAGATGCTGATATTTACCCAAACAAAGTATCATGGGTAATCCTTGTTCGCGATTTATTATCGTCAATGGGTTTTTACTACGTTTGGCTAAACCAGAGTGTCGGAGATGTGAATATTTTCTTAGGTATAATTAAACAACTACTTCATGATAATAAAATACAGTCTTGGCATGAACGTTTAGAAAGTTCATCGAGAGCAATATTTTTTAAAGAAATTGTTGGTTTTGATTTTCAATTATTTCTTAAGTGCATAAACATACCCAAATTTAGAATATCGATGACCAGGTTAATTGTCTCGTCCCATAGCCTTGCTATAGAGACTGGTAGGTGGCCTAGACCTAGAAGTATACCATTAGCAGATAGAATATGTATAATTTGCAACAAACTTGAAGACGAGTTTCATTTCATTTTAGATTACGATCTGTTTAAAGACATCCGAAAAGTATATATTAACAAATATTTTTGGAATCGACCGAGCATGTTCAAATCAAAAGAACTTTTTTACAGCAAAAATGAAAAAGAAATAAAAAATTTGAGTGTGTATATTTTTAAAGCATTTGAAATAAGGAAAACGCTAATGAATTGATTTGATGTAATTGTAATTCCACGTCTCATGTTCTCATTTTCTCTTATCCTTCTCAATTGTAATGTTTTGTGTTATTTTAATATTGTAATATTTTATTTTCACATAGTCATGTATATTTGTGTGTGGTGGTTTTGTCACGCTTGAAAATGCAAATAGAGCTTTTTTGATTGTGTTTGAAACGTATGTGTATGTGGTTATATGTCTTGAGATTTCTCTGTAATATTACGTGCAATTGAGTGTGCAGTATATGCATTATATAGCGGAAATTCCCGAGTTGCATTTCATTTAGTATATGTAAGAGTAATAATAGCAAACAATCTTACCAAACAAAACCCCCGTGTAGCCCCACCAGTCCCAGCAGCCCAGTAGATTGGTTACCGTGGTGATGGCCTGTGGATACAGGATGATGATGTCATTCAGTTCAGCGACCTCGTTGTAATCTGCATGCCGGACGTAGCGGTCACCAATCTGACTTCTAATGAGTTAAATTAAGAAAATTTCATAAATAATAAATACAATAACCACAACAATAAGCGGTGAATCAAGTCACACTATTTTTAAAAATAATTTTAGTTTTAATTTGACTTTGTTTTTAATAAACAGTTCATCAACGCATTTAAGTTACTAGTATTTACAAGAGAGGGAGAGAGAGTATTCATAATATTGAGAGATTACCACATTCTTACTATCAATTTAGATTCCCCTGGTTCTTGTCCATATACGCATAACACATAGTTGAGCATGTATATACGAATATATAGAATGTACAAAGCCACAATGCAAGTACTCAATAACTTGGCAGAAGCCAATGCAACAACGATTGAGATATATATCACGCCTCGCTTCACAACAAATCATACACAAGACAGCCTCTGTCCACAACACAACAAAAGATACATAAAACAACCTTCGTCCACAACAACATAGATTAGACGGCATCCTACAATAATAACAACAGAGAGATATCCATCCGCTAGGCTGCAGAAGAATCATTAGGCACATGTGTTTTATTTAATAATTAATGAAGTATGTATAACAAAATGTGAATGCTAGTTGTTGAGTTAAACGTGAAAAGTACTTACTGTCCCATTTGACATCCGTGAAAAGCAACATGGAGCTTACAACCTGGTAATAAAACATTTAAATGAGATGAGGCACGCATAAAATGGCTAATTGTATTGAATATTATTTTCAGGTAAACCTTTTTATCCATCTTGGCCAGACGGTTGACAAAGATGGAGATCAAGTATATCGACACTTCGGTGTTCATAAAGTTGAAGAACCAGCAGCAGGAATTCCCGGATATTGAGCATACAAGCGGCGTAACCAAGATACTCCAGGATGTCAAATCTAACTGTACTTCGCCAATGCCTATGGCAGCATTCCGCATAAATTAGTCCACCTCACTCTGGAGAAGAGTTTCATGTACAAGAAAGATTCAGAGACATGCTGCAACATTACTTGGCAATTTTAAATTTCACTTTACCGTATCCGACTTTACAACAGCACAGTAGCGATTAGAAGTCGGCATCGTGACCGTGTATACCATCTCAGTGGAACTATTTTCGGCTTATATTAATCCCATTGTGGCGTCAAAAAGACGAGTCGAGGACCAATACTTGTATCCGGCAGCCTCTCCAACAAGGGCATTCATAGACTACATGACCATAACACCCAAACCAGTTACAGAAGGAAGATGGTTGCTAGATCGACCGGGCCAGGATGAATTTCAAGCCGGAAAAAAACTAGGAGTCCGGTTTTGAAGAATTGGAAGGTCCAAGACAGGTATAGATTCAAAATAAAAGGAGAAGTGATACTGATACTTAGTGATCTGACAGGTAAGAGTCATGGCAAGTGGTTCAAAGATTCCAGGGAAAAATGAAAGAACAAGCCAAAACATGGATGGAATGAATGAATGAATGGTGTTTTACGGCACGTCGAAACATCAATAGGTCATATTGTGCGCAAAAACTGATGAACGATGAAGAAATGAAGTAGTAATTACAAATTAATGTAAATATATGAAGATAAAACTATTTACAATTAAGGGATGATATGGATGGAATCCATAGACAAGAGTGGACTCCCGGGGATGTACAAGGCATAGTGCTATCAACACGGAGTGCTGCCTAAACATCTTTGGCCACTACTAGTATATGAAATCCCATTAACCACTATGGAAGCAGTTGGGAGAATGTTCAATAGATATCTCAGTCTTTAGATGGGAGTACCAAGGAGTTTTAGCAGCATCGGGTTATATAGCACAGGAAGCAAGCTTCAGATGCCACTGAAGAATAATTCAAGGTGACCTAGGTGACCATTAGGATATGATTTTAATGAGATTGCCGCAGTTGTAGTGCGTACTGGAAGAAACTGGGTGGCAACAAAGGCAGTTGATTTAGACACAGAGACATCGTAGGCACAGTAGCAGAAGGGAGACTTACTGTGTTTGAAACGTATGTGTATGTGCTTATATGTTCATGACATGGATATGATTAAGTACAATACATCAACCATAATATTGATATATTTATATATGTTTAGTCACCTTCTCCGTGAAATTATTTTAAATAGAAATTCTGACGTGTTCATGTGTTTTGTTTCATTTTTTGTTTTCTGTTTGTGTTCTCTAAACAGAAGTAAACAGTATAACTGTGTTTATTTTTGCATCTGATATTTGTTAATACATGTATGTACGGATCTTGCTACGTCTTTTAAAATGTATATGTATAATATTGTATGATCACATGGCTCTATGGCTTACTGATTTTGTGCTTCTTGTTCTTATATTAAAAACACTAAACTATTCCAAAATCCTTAACACTTCGTATCGATATAACTTTGTATTTTATCTATATCAACTGTCGTTATATGTTTCTATCTGCCTGAACGGGAGTATGGGGTGTTATTTCGGTATAGATTGCATTTATGGCATATTGATAAACTATATTTTATAGCAAAGAAAATCACTGCAAATTCATTAAAAATAAATAGACAGATGCAAAATGAATAAATGGTATGCTTATTTTTCATTTGCAATGATTTTCTTTGCTTTAAACGACATTTTGCCAATATGCCATATATGGTAGAAAGGCGCGATGGCGTCAGCGTTCAAATATGGCTGCCTCCATTTATGTTTCTTTGCAAAGTTTCAATAGGTCATATTTCCTTTATCTTTCATGGCATTTTGATAATTCTTTCAGCTTTTTTCAAGTTTTTCAGAGCCCTTTAAAATAAACATTGTTTGAAAATGGTGCATCAACCCACATATATGAACTTGAAATAATTGGAAATTGGCCAATGCGTTTAGTGATTTTTCTGATAATAACTACAGTAATTTATTCCAACTTAGGGAGAAAATGTCGCTATTGGCATGTTGCAGTAATTACGTTAATGTAACGCAACGCTATACACGCTATAACTTTAAGTAAATAGAACATTACACACCCTTTAGGATTGAAACCACCAATTATTTTCACCATTGACACCAATGTTAAAATGTCACACATTAATGATTTGCTGCAACTTCAACTCAAGTATGGATAATGCAGCAGTGTAATTTTCATATAGAAAACTAATTTTCCACTTGAAAAATCACCAGAAAAGGTGGGGTCACAAGGCATGTAAGAAAGTTCTTGTTTGTTTACTAAACATGTCAAGGGTATAGCTGTTTACATTGACAGTTGCTCACAACGTGTGTGCATTGATTTGAAATTTCGAAAATGTTCATCAGTGATCCAGTGAAACGAGTTTAATTAACGTTTCTTACACATACTACAACACAATCAAATAAAAATGGGGCAGTTAACACCTTCTTAAAATACCCACTTCCATCAAAAAAGGGTGCATTACTTTTTATTATAGGTACTACATTCGACTACACCTCAGAGGTTTACAGGTAAACATTTATGCATTCTCTTTAAACAAAGCATGTATTAGTAGATATGAATCATACACACATTACTCACAAAACTTAAGTACAATGTTTGACTGGGGTTATTTCTGGTAACGTAGCTTACACTGAATCGTGCGACAATATTCAAAATAGAACTTAACTTTATTGAACTTTTATTAGCCATTTATTGTTTCGCCCATAAGTCAATCTATCCGTCATCTTTGAAAAAAATGGATAACTCAAAGCAAAGTGGTTGCAAACGAGAGCTTATTATTACATATATAAAGAACGACAGTTAATTTTAAGCATGATTATATATGAAACAGATATAATGTTTTAGTGAAACCTATTTGCTTTATTTTTTTATTCGTGAACTATATCAGAAATAACTACGATGACCTGCTTTGATAAATATGTTTGTCCAAATCAACGTTCTTCAATTCAAAAACTACCAGCGACATGTATTTTTTAATTTGTGACCCTTTATTTCGAGAAATAGTCTCATTCATATTTTGCCATCCACTGTTACCAAGCCGTCGCCATTATTAAATATCTCTCCTTTGTTGGGTCAAAGTTGTAGTATAACACCATACATAAGTTACAGCCATGTATTTATTTCAAAAGCACTTGATTTGTATTGTTGTATTTAAATGGCATCATCTTCGCATCATCTTCGCCGCCACTTTATTGATCATTCTTTTGAGAGCAGTCGGCTGAAATCCATTGTTGGTAGCTGTTTTAACATAAAAACATAACAACTTTAATCAGTTATTTAAAAAATAGACATAATGCATACATATGATAGATTCAAGTCAAAGCTACATTCTTCGATCGTCTATACAATAAATGTTATAACTGTCATCAAACAGGTTCTCATTTAAATAGCTACTGGCGGGCTTCTACCGATCAACAGGCAACAATAACGGTAGATCGGACTTGTAACATGGTAGCGAGTTCGCGTATTTAATTATGATATGATGAAACATCATCACCATTTTTCAAAAGTTCCCTGACTGCACATGAGATATTAGCGAGGTTTTGAATATTTTTCTGTGTACTTGAATCGACTTAGACTGCTCAATATGTGCTATTGTCGTTACCTTTACATTTGTTAATTTCGTTTTCACACCTATGTTTTTAATTGTTTTTTATTATTCGGCATATTTCGATGACATTTTGTGTGAACATCAAACAAAGATGATAGTAAAAGAAAATCATGCTACCATTGTTAGTTCTTTCTTATTGTCTCAGATTTTGCAGGAAAACAAAGTGATTATTTTTAATTTTGCTGAGTATATATATCATCGATGCAAAGAGACAGTGGCGGGATAATCGTTCGGCCTAGGTATCTCGCAATCGATCACTGAGTTCACACTCAAGCGTGCGTGAAGAAACAAAAAATGACACTGGTTAACATGCACAGGAGAGAGTGCAATTGAAATTTGCCTTATTAAATGTACAAAGTCTAGTTTCAAACAAATTGTGATAAGTTGTTGCAACTTATCACAATTTTTTGAAACTAGACTTATTAACTCAGAAATTATTTCAATTTTTGAAGCAAACATGGTCAAATGATTTACAGCAGTTTAATGTTGATAACTTTGAATGTTTTGCGTTACACAGATTACAATCAAATAAATGCAAACGTGATTCAGGTGGTATAATTATATATGTTCGAAATACTTTTGTAAACGAAAAATCGTTATTCTTTCAAAGTGAAGATGATATTTTGTGGCTGAGAAGATGGTCTATTATTTTCGTTAGCAAATGATTGTTTGTTAGTCCTTGTTATGTTATGCCCGAGGGGAGTAGTATATTTAATACTATTGAACAGAATGTTTTTGGCAGATTAACCGATTCTGTTGCGATTATTCATAATGATACAAATGGTCTTTGTAACATTTTATTGGCGGGGGAGTTTAATAGTCGCACCTCTGATAAGCCAGATTTTGTAATGTTTCACTCAGCGAATCTTTCGAAATTCTGCCAGATGAATATTCCATAGATAGTTTTAGTCCGAGATATTCCCAAGATAAAGGCCATATAAATAACAATGGTACTGCCTATTTAGATTTCTGTAAACAGACTGGTTTACGAATATTAAACGGGCGTATCGGTAAAGACGCCGGTATACGTTTATTGGATCCAGAGGGTGTAGTCTTGTTGATTATGTTGTTGTATCGGAATCTATTTATAATAATTTCACAACTTTTGATGTTCATGATCCCAATACTTTATCCGACCATTGTGTTTTTGAATGTAGATTGAATACATCATTAGTAATGAAAATGCAGTTTTGAATGGTAATATTGTTGATGAAGATGATCATATAGGTATATATTGCAAATATATATGGAATAGTGAGCATAGATGTGAATATGGTGATGCTATGAACTGCGATGTATTTGCTGAGCAATTAAAAATTTTAACTCAAACTACGGGTTGATGTGTTGACATGAATGGTATTAAATCTAGTTTACAGGAATTTTCCAATTTAATGAATATTTAAAAAAATACTTAGTCACAATAATGGTACAGCTACAAGTAAACGTAAACAAAATAATGACTGGTTTAATGAAAGTTGTGAAGACCTGAGAACTATTTTTCATTTTCATTTAAATTGTTATAGACAATGTCAGTCAGATGAAAACAGAGTTTTACTTGTTAGATCACGCTCTGAATATAAATCTGTGTTAAAAAGATGTAAAAGAGATTATAATAATGAACAAACAAAACAATTGGAAACATACAGGCATAAGAATGCGAAACTATATTGGAAAATGTTAAGAGAGGCTTCGCATGTAAAATGTCCAAATATATCGTTGTCTGCTTTTGAACAATATTTTAAATCTGTTAATAATCCGGATGATCCTTTTTTCCAACCCGATGAAGATGTTTTGTATTTTAATGAACGTTTTTTAAATGACGAGTTCCAAGTTATGTTCAGTGAACTTGATGTAGTTATAAGTAATGAGGAACTATTAAAAGCTATTAGACAGCTCAAAAATGGTAAAAGTGCTGTGGTTGAGATTTTCTTTTAAATGAATACTTTGTAAATGGTGCTCACCAATTATTACCGCATTTATACACATTATTTAACACTATATTGAACACAGGTATTTTTCCTGGGTCTTGGTCAGAAGGATATATCACCCCACTTCTATTAATGACACAGATAATTATTGAGGAATTAAATTATTAAGTACGTTGGCTAAACAATTTACGAGACTATTAACTACTCGTTTAAGCTATTAGGCTGAAAATTACAATGTATATATTGAAGCACAGGCAGGCTTTCGCAGTGGTATGAGTACAACTGACAACATATTTGTTCTTCATGGACTTATTACACATATGATAAATAGTGGTAAGAAGATGTATTGTAGTTTTATTGAAGCAAAGCTTTTGATTATATAGATACAAACAGTATGTGGTATAAATTAATACAATTGGGTGTAAGAGGTAAAATCTTCAATGTAGTTAAAAGGATGTATAATAGTATTAAGTCACGAGTGAAATACAATAATACGTTAAGCAACGAGTTTTCATGCATGCTCGGAGTGCGTCAAGGAGAATGTTTATCTCCTTTTCTTTTCTCAATGTTCTTAAATGGTATTAAGGAATATTTCATTTTAAATAAATTTGACGGTATCGAGGTATACATGACACAACTATTTCTCTTGCTACATGCTGAAGATATTGTTATCTTCGCAGAAAGCTCTAAAGGTCTTCAAAAAGGTATTGATATTCTGATTACTGCGAGAGATGTTAAAGTTAAAAGTGAATGTTAAAAAAAAAAAAAAAATTGTTTTCAGAAAAGCTGGATTGTTACCACGTAATTTAAATTTCTTTTCAATGGTGTACAAATTGAAATTGTGAATTCACTTACTTACCTTGGAATTGTTTTTACCCAAGGCGGTTCTTTCAGTGAAACTCAATTAACGTTAGGGGGTAAAGCACAAAAAGCAATATTTAAACAGAATAAGTATCTTCTAAACTTTTTAGAGACATTTCTATATCTCATAGACTTGAAATTTTTGATAAGCTTATATTGCCCATTTTAAATTATTTTTGTGAAGTGTGGGGTTTCCACAGTGCAAACAATATTAAAAGAATACATACACTTTATTGCAAACTTATATTGAAAGTAAAACGTACAATGCAAAATGACTTTGTGGATGGTATTCTGGGCAGGTTTAGCCTTATCAATAACAGATTTTATAGAATAATTAAATATTGGTTAACGATTTTAAACAGCAGTGAAAACAAGTATTGCAAAGTTATTTATAATGTTCTAAAAACAGATGCTGATATTTACCCAAACAAAGTATCATGGGTAATCCTTGTTCGCGATTTATTATCGTCAATGGGTTTTTACTACGTTTGGCTAAACCAGAGTGTCGGAGATGTGAATATTTTCTTAGGTATAATTAAACAACTACTTTATGATAATAAAATACAGTCTTGGCATGAACGTTTAGAAAGTTCATCGAGAGCAATATTTTTTAAAGAAATTGTTGGTTTTGATTTTCAATTATTTCTTAAGTGCATAAACATACCCAAATTTAGAATATCGATGACCAGGTTAATTGTCTCGTCCCATAGCCTTGCTATAGAGACTGGTAGGTGGCATAGACCTAGAAGTATACCATTAGCAGATAGAATATGTATAATTTGCAACAAACTTGAAGACGAGTTTCATTTCATTTTAGATTACGATCTGTTTAAAGACATCCGAAAAGTATATATTTACAAATATTTTTGGAATCGACCGATCATGTTCAAATCAAAAGAACTTTTTTACAGCAAAAATGAAAAAGAAATTAAAAATTTGAGTGTGTATATTTTTAAAGCATTACTGAGAATGGGATCAATTTACGAACAATCTATACTGAGGACATGTATATATATATATATATATATAGTGCGTTGGTAAGATTTATAACTGGTTTAATTCATGTTATAGTAATTGAGAATAGCAGTGTGCATACGACATGGATAATAAAACAACAACAACAAAAGACAAAGTACATTTGTACGTTGGGTGTTAAGTGGGTCAGACACTGTGTGCGAAATACACGTGGAATCATGTTTATAGCAAGATTCACGCTTGTCAGGGCCTATAATATATCATGAATGAGGACCGAACAACCAATCAGTAGTCTGTTTTGAAATGTTCAGGTATCGCGAGACTGTCGCTATTATTATTATATATCCAATCACGGCAGTGTATACAATGTTTAAGAATGGACCATGCTTTCATATACAAGTTATTCAGTGCTAAAGTATATATACATAGTACGTTATATTGATGTATTAATCATGGTAGGTAAGTTGATAATTATGACAGTATAAACATGACACATTCTATACATAAGGAAAACATAGTAATTAATTACGTTAATGTAACGCAACGCTATACACGCTATAACTTTAAGTAAATAGAACATTACACACCCTTTAGGATTGAAACCACCAATTATTTTCACCATTGACACCAATGTTAAAATGTCACACATTAATGATTTGCTGCAACTTCAACTCAAGTATGGATAATGCAGCAGTGTAATTTTCATATAGAAAACTAATTTTCCACTTGAAAAATCACCAGAAAAGGTGGGGTCACAAGGCATGTAAGAAAGTTCTTGTTTGTTTACTAAACATGTCAAGGGTATAGCTGTTTTCATTGACAGTTGCTCACAACGTGTGTGTATTGATTTGAAATTTCGAAAAAGTTCATCAGTGATCCAGTGAAACGAGTTTAATTAACGTTCTTACACATACTACAACACAATCAAATAGAAATGGGGCAGTTAACCCCTTCTTAAAATACCCACTTCCATCAAAAAAGGGTGCATTAATTTTTATTATAGGTACTACATTCGACTACACCTCAGAGGTTTACAGGTAAACATGTATGCATTCTCTTTAAACAAAGCATGTATTAGTAGATATGAATCATACACACATTACTCACAAAACTTAAGTACAATGTTTGACTGGGGTTATTTCTGGTAACGTAGCTTACACTGAATCGTGCGACAATATTCAAAATAGAACTTAACTTTATTGAACTTTTATTAGCCATTTATTGTTTCGCCCATAAGTCAATCTATCCGTCATCTTTGAAAAAAATGGATAACTCAAAGCAAAGTGGTTGCAAACGAGAGCTTATTATTACATATATAAAGAACGACAGTTAATTTTAAGCATGATTATATATGAAACAGATATAATGTTTTAGTGAAACCTATTTGCTTTATTTTTTTATTCGTGAACTATATCAGAAATAACTACGATGACCTGCTTTGATAAATATGTTTGTCCAAATCAACGTTCTTCAATTCAAAAACTACCAGCGACATGTATTTTTTAATTTGTGACCCTTTATTTCGAGAAATAGTCTCATTCATATTTTGCCATCCACTGTTACCAAGCCGTCGCCATTATTAAATATCTCTCCTTTGTTGGGTCAAAGTTGTAGTATAACACCATACATAAGTTACAGCCATGTATTTATTTCAAAAGCAATTGATTTGTATTGTTGTATTTAAATGGCATCATCTTCGCATCATCTTCGCCGCCACTTTATTGATCATTCTTTTGAGAGCAGTCGGCTGAAATCCATTGTTGGTAGCTGTTTTAACATAAAAACATAACAACTTTAATCAGTTATTTAAAAAATAGACATAATGCATACATATGATAGATTCAAGTCAAAGCTACATTCTTCGATCGTCTATACAATAAATGTTATAACTGTCATCAAACAGGTTCTCATTTAAATAGCTACTGGCGGGCTTCTACCGATCAACAGGCAACAATAACGGTAGATCGGACTTATAACATGGTAGCGAGTTCGCGTATTTAATTATGATATGATGAAACATCATCACCATTTTTCAAAAGTTCCCTGACTGCACATGAGATATTAGCGAGGTTTTGAATATTTTTCTGTGTACTTGAATCGACTTAGACTGCTCAATATGTGCTATTGTCGTTACCTTTACATTTGTTAATTTCGTTTTCACACCTATGTTTTTAATTGTTTTTTATTATTCGGCATATTTCGATGACATTTTGTGTGAACATCAAACAAAGATGATAGTAAAAGAAAATCATGCTACCATTGTTAGTTCTTTCTTATTGTCTCAGATTTTGCAGGAAAACAAAGTGATTATTTTTAATTTTGCTGAGTATATATATCATCGATGCAAAGAGACAGTGGCGGGATAATCGTTCGGCCTAGGTATCTCGCAATCGATCACTGAGTTCACACTCAAGCGTGCGTGAAGAAACAAAAAATGACACTGGTTAACATGCACAGGAGAGGGTGCAATTGAAATTTGCCTTATTAAATGTACAAAGTCTAGTTTCAAAAAAATTGTGATAAGTTGTTGCAACTTATCACAATTTTTTGAAACTAGACTTATTAACTCAGAAATTATTTCAATTTTTGAAGCAAACATGGTCAAATGATTTACAGCAGTTTAATGTTGATAACTTTGAATGTTTTGCGTTACACAGATTACAATCAAATAAATGCAAACGTGATTCAGGTGGTATAATTATATATGTTCGAAATACTTTTGTAAACGAAAAATCGTTATTCTTTCAAAGTGAAGATGATATTTTGTGGCTGAGAAGATGGTCTATTATTTTCGTTAGCAAATGATTGTTTGTTAGTCCTTGTTATGTTATGCCCGAGGGGAGTAGTATATTTAATACTATTGAACAGAATGTTTTTGGCAGATTAACCGATTCTGTTGCGATTATTCATAATGATACAAATGGTCTTTGTAACATTTTATTGGCGGGGGAGTTTAATAGTCGCACCTCTGATAAGCCAGATTTTGTAATGTTTCACTCAGCGAATCTTTCGAAATTCTGCCAGATGAATATTCCATAGATAGTTTTAGTCCGAGATATTCCCAAGATAAAGGCCATATAAATAACAATGGTACTGCCTATTTAGATTTCTGTAAACAGACTGGTTTACGAATATTAAACGGGCGTATCGGTAAAGACGCCGGTATACGTTTATTGGATCCAGAGGGTGTAGTCTTGTTGATTATGTTGTTGTATCGGAATCTATTTATAATAATTTCACAACTTTTGATGTTCATGATCCCAATACTTTATCCGACCATTGTGTTTTTGAATGTAGATTGAATACATCATTAGTAATGAAAATGCAGTTTTGAATGGTAATATTGTTGATGAAGATGATCATATAGGTATATATTGCAAATATATATGGAATAGTGAGCATAGATGTGAATATGGTGATGCTATGAACTGCGATGTATTTGCTGAGCAATTAAATAATTTAACTCAAACTACGGGTTGATGTGTTGACATGAATGGTATTAAATCTAGTTTACAGGAATTTTCCAATTTAATGAATATTTAAAAAAATACTTAGTCACAATAATGGTACAGCTACAAGTAAACGTAAACAAAATAATGACTGGTTTAATGAAAGTTGTGAAGACCTGAGAACTATTTTTCATTTTCATTTAAATTGTTATAGACAATGTCAGTCAGATGAAAACAGAGTTTTACTTGTTAGATCACGCTCTGAATATAAATCTGTGTTAAAAAGATGTAAAAGAGATTATAATAATGAACAAACAAAACAATTGGAAACATACAGGCATAAGAATGCGAAACTATATTGGAAAATGTTAAGAGAGGCTTCGCATGTAAAATGTCCAAATATATCGTTGTCTGCTTTTGAACAATATTTTAAATCTGTTAATAATCCGGATGATCCTTTTTTCCAACCCGATGAAGATGTTTTGTATTTTAATGAACGTTTTTTAAATGACGAGTTCCAAGTTATGTTCAGTGAACTTGATGTAGTTATAAGTAATGAGGAACTATTAAAAGCTATTAGACAGCTCAAAAATGGTAAAAGTGCTGTGGTTGAGATTTTCTTTTAAATGAATACTTTGTAAATGGTGCTCACCAATTATTACCGCATTTATACACATTATTTAACACTATATTGAACACAGGTATTTTTCCTGGGTCTTGGTCAGAAGGATATATCACCCCACTTCTATTAATGACACAGATAATTATTGAGGAATTAAATTATTAAGTACGTTGGCTAAACAATTTACGAGACTATTAACTACTCGTTTAAGCTATTAGGCTGAAAATTACAATGTATATATTGAAGCACAGGCAGGCTTTCGCAGTGGTATGAGTACAACTGACAACATATTTGTTCTTCATGGACTTATTACACATATGATAAATAGTGGTAAGAAGATGTATTGTAGTTTTATTGAAGCAAAGCTTTTGATTATATAGATACAAACAGTATGTGGTATAAATTAATACAATTGGGTGTAAGAGGTAAAATCTTCAATGTAGTTAAAAGGATGTATAATAGTATTAAGTCACGAGTGAAATACAATAATACGTTAAGCAACGAGTTTTCATGCATGCTCGGAGTGCGTCAAGGAGAATGTTTATCTCCTTTTCTTTTCTCAATGTTCTTAAATGGTATTAAGGAATATTTCATTTTAAATAAATTTGACGGTATCGAGGTATACATGACACAACTATTTCTCTTGCTACATGCTGAAGATATTGTTATCTTCGCAGAAAGCTCTAAAGGTCTTCAAAAAGGTATTGATATTCTGATTACTGCGAGAGATGTTAAAGTTAAAAGTGAATGTTAAAAAAAAAAAAAAAATTGTTTTCAGAAAAGCTGGATTGTTACCACGTAATTTAAATTTCTTTTCAATGGTGTACAAATTGAAATTGTGAATTCACTTACTTACCTTGGAATTGTTTTTACCCAAGGCGGTTCTTTCAGTGAAACTCAATTAACGTTAGGGGGTAAAGCACAAAAAGCAATATTTAAACAGAATAAGTATCTTCTAAACTTTTTAGAGACATTTCTATATCTCATAGACTTGAAATTTTTGATAAGCTTATATTGCCCATTTTAAATTATTTTTGTGAAGTGTGGGGTTTCCACAGTGCAAACAATATTAAAAGAATACATACACTTTATTGCAAACTTATATTGAAAGTAAAACGTACAATGCAAAATGACTTTGTGGATGGTATTCTGGGCAGGTTTAGCCTTATCAATAACAGATTTTATAGAATTATTAAATATTGGTTAACGATTTTAAACAGCAGTGAAAACAAGTATTGCAAAGTTATTTATAATGTTCTAAAAACAGATGCTGATATTTACCCAAACAAAGTATCATGGGTAATCCTTGTTCGCGATTTATTATCGTCAATGGGTTTTTACTACGTTTGGCTAAACCAGAGTGTCGGAGATGTGAATATTTTCTTAGGTATAATTAAACAACTACTTTATGATAATAAAATACAGTCTTGGCATGAACGTTTAGAAAGTTCATCGAGAGCAATATTTTTTAAAGAAATTGTTGGTTTTGATTTTCAATTATTTCTTAAGTGCATAAACATACCCAAATTTAGAATATCGATGACCAGGTTAATTGTCTCGTCCCATAGCCTTGCTATAGAGACTGGTAGGTGGCATAGACCTAGAAGTATACCATTAGCAGATAGAATATGTATAATTTGCAACAAACTTGAAGACGAGTTTCATTTCATTTTAGATTACGATCTGTTTAAAGACATCCGAAAAGTATATATTTACAAATATTTTTGGAATCGACCGATCATGTTCAAATCAAAAGAACTCACTTATTAACTCAGAAATTATTTCAATTTTTGAAGCAAACATGGTCAAATGATTTACAGCAGTTTAATGTTGATAACTTTGAATGTTTTGCGTTACACAGATTACAATCAAATAAATGCAAACGTGATTCAGGTGGTATAATTATATATGTTCGAAATACTTTTGTAAACGAAAAATCGTTATTCTTTCAAAGTGAAGATGATATTTTGTGGCTGAGAAGATGGTCTATTATTTTCGTTAGCAAATGATTGTTTGTTAGTCCTTGTTATGTTATGCCCGAGGGGAGTAGTATATTTAATACTATTGAACAGAATGTTTTTGGCAGATTAACCGATTCTGTTGCGATTATTCATAATGATACAAATGGTCTTTGTAACATTTTATTGGCGGGGGAGTTTAATAGTCGCACCTCTGATAAGCCAGATTTTGTAATGTTTCACTCAGCGAATCTTTCGAAATTCTGCCAGATGAATATTCCATAGATAGTTTTAGTCCGAGATATTCCCAAGATAAAGGCCATATAAATAACAATGGTACTGCCTATTTAGATTTCTGTAAACAGACTGGTTTACGAATATTAAACGGGCGTATCGGTAAAGACGCCGGTATACGTTTATTGGATCCAGAGGGTGTAGTCTTGTTGATTATGTTGTTGTATCGGAATCTATTTATAATAATTTCACAACTTTTGATGTTCATGATCCCAATACTTTATCCGACCATTGTGTTTTTGAATGTAGATTGAATACATCATTAGTAATGAAAATGCAGTTTTGAATGGTAATATTGTTGATGAAGATGATCATATATGTATATATTGCAAATATATATGGAATAGTGAGCATAGATGTGAATATGGTGATGCTATGAACTGCGATGTATTTGCTGAGCAATTAAATAATTTAACTCAAACTACGGGTTGATGTGTTGACATGAATGGTATTAAATCTAGTTTACAGGAATTTTCCAATTTAATGAATATTTAAAAAAATACTTAGTCACAATAATGGTACAGCTACAAGTAAACGTAAACAAAATAATGACTGGTTTAATGAAAGTTGTGAAGACCTGAGAACTATTTTTCATTTTCATTTAAATTGTTATAGACAATGTCAGTCAGATGAAAACAGAGTTTTACTTGTTAGATCACGCTCTGAATATAAATCTGTGTTAAAAAGATGTAAAAGAGATTATAATAATGAACAAACAAAACAATTGGAAACATACAGGCATAAGAATGCGAAACTATATTGGAAAATGTTAAGAGAGGCTTCGCATGTAAAATGTCCAAATATATCGTTGTCTGCTTTTGAACAATATTTTAAATCTGTTAATAATCCGGATGATCCTTTTTTCCAACCCGATGAAGATGTTTTGTATTTTAATGAACGTTTTTTAAATGACGAGTTCCAAGTTATGTTCAGTGAACTTGATGTAGTTATAAGTAATGAGGAACTATTAAAAGCTATTAGACAGCTCAAAAATGGTAAAAGTGCTGTGGTTGAGATTTTCTTTTAAATGAATACTTTGTAAATGGTGCTCACCAATTATTACCGCATTTATACACATTATTTAACACTATATTGAACACAGGTATTTTTCCTGGGTCTTGGTCAGAAGGATATATCACCCCACTTCTATTAATGACACAGATAATTATTGAGGAATTAAATTATTAAGTACGTTGGCTAAACAATTTACGAGACTATTAACTACTCGTTTAAGCTATTAGGCTGAAAATTACAATGTATATATTGAAGCACAGGCAGGCTTTCGCAGTGGTATGAGTACAACTGACAACATATTTGTTCTTCATGGACTTATTACACATATGATAAATAGTGGTAAGAAGATGTATTGTAGTTTTATTGAAGCAAAGCTTTTGATTATATAGATACAAACAGTATGTGGTATAAATTAATACAATTGGGTGTAAGAGGTAAAATCTTAAATGTAGTTAAAAGGATGTATAATAGTATTAAGTCACGAGTGAAATACAATAATACGTTAAGCAACGAGTTTTCATGCATGCTCGGAGTGCGTCAAGGAGAATGTTTATCTCCTTTTCTTTTCTCAATGTTCTTAAATGATATTAAGGAATATTTCATTTTAAATAAATTTGACGGTATCGAGGTATACATGACACAACTATTTCTCTTGCTACATGCTGAAGATATTGTTATCTTCGCAGAAAGCTCTAAAGGTCTTCAAAAAGGTATTGATATTCTGATTACTGCGAGAGATGTTAAAGTTAAAAGTGAATGTTAAAAAAAATAAAATAATTGTTTTCAGAAAAGCTGGATTGTTACCACGTAATTTAAATTTCTTTTCAATGGTGTACAAATTGAAATTGTGAATTCACTTACTTACCTTGGAATTGTTTTTACCCAAGGCGGTTCTTTCAGTGAAACTCAATTAACGTTAGGGGGTAAAGCACAAAAAGCAATATTTAAACAGAATAAGTATCTTCTAAACTTTTTAGAGACATTTCTATATCTCATAGACTTGAAATATTTGATAAGCTTATATTGCCCATTTTAAATTATTTTTGTGAAGTGTGGGGTTTCCACAGTGCAAACAATATTAAAAGAATACATACACTTTATTGCAAACTTATATTGAAAGTAAAACGTACAATGCAAAATGACTTTGTGGATGGTATTCTGGGCAGGTTTAGCCTTATCAATAACAGATTTTATAGAATTATTAAATATTGGTTAACGATTTTAAACAGCAGTGAAAACAAGTATTGCAAAGTTATTTATAATGTTCTAAAAACAGATGCTGATATTTACCCAAACAAAGTATCATGGGTAATCCTTGTTCGCGATTTATTATCGTCAATGGGTTTTTACTACGTTTGGCTAAACCAGAGTGTCGGAGATGTGAATATTGAGAGCAATATTTTTTAAAGAAATTGTTGGTTTTGATTTTCAATTATTTCTTAAGTGCATAAACATACCCAAATTTAGAATATCGATGACCAGGTTAATTGTCTCGTCCCATAGCCTTGCTATAGAGACTGGTAGGTGGCATAGACCTAGAAGTATACCATTAGCAGATAGAATATGTATAATTTGCAACAAACTTGAAGACGAGTTTCATTTCATTTTAGATTACGATCTGTTTAAAGACATCCGAAAAGTATATATTTACAAACATTTTTGGAATCGACCGATCATGTTCAAATCAAAAGAACTTTTTTACAGCAAAAATGAAAAAGAAATTAAAAATTTGAGTGTGTATATTTTTAAAGCATTACTGAGAATGGGATCAATTTACGAACAATCTATACTGAGGACATGTATATATATATATATATATATAGTGCGTTGGTAAGATTTATAACTGGTTTAATTCATGTTATAGTAATTGAGAATAGCAGTGTGCATACGACATGGATAATAAAACAACAACAACAAAAGACAAAGTACATTTGTACGTTGGGTGTTAAGTGGGTCAGACACTGTGTGCGAAATACACGTGGAATCATGTTTATAGCAAGATTCACGCTTGTCAGGGCCTATAATATATCATGAATGAGGACCGAACAACCAATCAGTAGTCTGTTTTGAAATGTTCAGGTATCGCGAGACTGTCGCTATTATTATTATATATCCAATCACGGCAGTGTATACAATGTTTAAGAATGGACCATGCTTTCATATACAAGTTATTCAGTGCTAAAGTATATATACATAGTACGTTATATTGATGTATTAATCATGGTAGGTAAGTTGATAATTATGACAGTATAAACATGACACATTCTATACATAAGGAAAACATAGTAATTAATTACGTTAATGTAACGCAACGCTATACACGCTATAACTTTAAGTAAATAGAACATTACACACCCTTTAGGATTGAAACCACCAATTATTTTCACCATTGACACCAATGTTAAAATGTCACACATTAATGATTTGCTGCAACTTCAACTCAAGTATGGATAATGCAGCAGTGTAATTTTCATATAGAAAACTAATTTTCCACTTGAAAAATCACCAGAAAAGGTGGGGTCACAAGGCATGTAAGAAAGTTCTTGTTTGTTTACTAAACATGTCAAGGGTATAGCTGTTTTCATTGACAGTTGCTCACAACGTGTGTGTATTGATTTGAAATTTCGAAAAAGTTCATCAGTGATCCAGTGAAACGAGTTTAATTAACGTTCTTACACATACTACAACACAATCAAATAGAAATGGGGCAGTTAACCCCTTCTTAAAATACCCACTTCCATCAAAAAAGGGTGCATTAATTTTTATTATAGGTACTACATTCGACTACACCTCAGAGGTTTACAGGTAAACATTTATGCATTCTCTTTAAACAAAGCATGTATTAGTAGATATGAATCATACACACATTACTCACAAAACTTTAGTACAATGTTTGACTGGGGTTATTTCTGGTAACGTAGCTTACACTGAATCGTGCGACAATATTCAAAATAGAACTTAACGTTATTGAACTTTTATTAGCCATTTATTGTTTCGCCCATAAGTCAATCTATCCGTCATCTTTGAAAAAAATGGATAACTCAAAGCAAAGTGGTTGCAAACGAGAGCTTATTATTACATATATAAAGAACGACAGTTAATTTTTAGCAAGATTATATATGAAACAGATATAATGTTTTAGTGAAACCTATTTGCTTTATTTTTTTATTCGTGAACTATATCAGAAATAACTACGATGACCTGCTTTGATAAATATGTTTGTCCAAATCAACGTTCTTCAATTCAAAAACTACCAGCGACATGTATTATTTAATTTGTGACCCTTTATTTCGAGAAATAGTCTCATTCATATTTTGCCATCCACTGTTACCAAGCCGTCGCCATTATTAAATATCTCTCCTTTGTTGGGTCAAAGTTGTAGTATAACACCATACATAAGTTACAGCCATGTATTTATTTCAAAAGCAATTGATTTGTATTGTTGTATTTAAATGGCATCATCTTCGCATCATAGAGCCGCCACTTTATTGATCATTCTTTTGAGAGCAGTCGGCTGAAATCCATTGTTGGTAGCTGTTTTAACATAAAAACATAACAACTTTAATCAGTTATTTAAAAAATAGACATACTGCATACATATGATAGAACGTCAAACTATACAAGCATCCATACGAAAATAACAAAAACATGTCTACAACAACGTTAGAGGAAGACAGGAAACATATACATCATCCATATGGGTATGTACACCATCCTTAAAGGAAGTCAGGGAACATATATATACATCATCCATACGGGTTTGTACAACACCCTTAAAGGAAGTGAAGAAACATACACTTCATCCATATATGGGTATGTACAACACCGTTAAATGAAGTCAGGAAACATATACCTCATCCACATGGTATGTACAACACCCTTAAAGGAAGACAGGAAACATATACACAGCATCCATGCGGGTATGTACAACACCTTTAAAGGAACACAAGAAACATATACATATATTGTATACGGGTATGTAGAATACCCTCAAAGGAAGACAGGAAACATATACACAACATCCATACAGGTAAGGCATGACGGAAACACATATATACAACATCCATACAGGTAAGGCATGACATAAACACATATACACAACATCCATACAGGTAAGGCATGACAGAAACACATATATACAACATCCATACAGGTAAGGCATGACAGAAACACATATACACAACATCCATACAGGTAAGGCATGCCAGAAACACATATACACAACATCCATACAGGTAAGGCATGACAGAAACACATATATACAACATCCATACAGGTAAGGCATGACAGAAACACATATACACAACATCCATACAGGTAAGGCATGACAGAAACACATCTACACAACATCCATACAGGTAAGGTATGACAGAGACACATATACACAACATCCATACAGGTAAGGCATGACAGAAACACATATACACAACATCCATACAGGTAAGGCATGCCAGAAACACATATACACAACATCCATACAGGTAAGGCATGACAGAAACACATATACACAACATCCATACAGGTAAGGCATGACAGATACACATTTACACAACATCCATACAGGTAAGGCATGACAGAAACACATATACACAACATCCATACAGGTAAGGCATGACAGAAACACATATACACAACATCCATACAGGTAAGGCATGACACAAAACACATATACACAACATCCATACAGGTAAGGCATGACAGAGACACATATACACAACATCCATACAGGTAAGGCATGACATAAACACATATACACAACATCCATGCAGGTAAGGGATGACATAAACACATATACACAACATCCATACAGGTAAGGGATGACATAAACACATATACACAACATCCATACAGGTAAGGGATGACATAAACACATGTACACTATCCATACAGGTAAGGCATGACAGAAACACATATACACTATCCATACAGGTAAGGCATGACAGAAACACATATATACACTATCCAACCCGGACTGCCACAAAAAATCCATACAGATAAGGCATAACAGAGACATATATACACACTATCCAACCCGGACACATATATACACTATCCAACCCGGACTGCCACACAACATCCATACAGGTAAGGCATGACAGAGACACATATACACACTATCCAACCCGGATTGCCACACAACATCCATACAGGTAAGGCATGACAGAGACACATATACACACTATCCAACCCGGATTGCCACACAACATCCATACAGGTAAGGCATGACAGAGACATATATACACACTATCCAACCCGGACACATATATACACTATCCAACCCGGACTGCCACACAACATCCATACAGGTAAGGCATGACAGAAACACATATACACAACATCCATACAGGTAAGGCATGACAGAGACACATATACACACTATCCAACCCGGACTGCCAGAACTAAAAATGTATAAACATTATCCATATATAGAAAAGCCAGAAACATAAACTCGTACAGCATCCTTAAAGAAGGCCGGACATATATATACAACTTATACAGCACATTTAAATGAATGTAAGAAACATATATACAGCATCCATACAGGAATGCCAAAAACATGTATTAAGTATCCAAAACGGAAGGCCGGATACATGTATACAGTATCAGCAAACGAATGATGGAAACATTTACTATGCACCCATAAAGGAATGCCGGACACATACATTCGGCATCAGAAAGGCAGCAAATCCATAAACGAAGACATTAAACATGCATTTACAGAAGCCATATGAAGGCCTGAAAGATAAATACATCATCAATAAAAGTTCGGCACGAAACATTTAGAGAGCATACGCGTAAACTAGAACAATGCATTGTAAACTTTACTTTAAAAAACATGTCTTAACAAAATATAACATTAACTTATTTTATCATAACACTATTTTTACAACGAGCATTCAGCTTATGTTCAAGTAGTTCGCTATTGTGTACAATTTATACTAAAGGAAAAACGAAACGCAACGGAAAATTCCGCTATATAAAGAAACTGAACTCGGGAATTTCCGCTATATATCGTATGTATAATATTTTGCTGTTTAATCGAACCGTACATGGATTCTTTTTACTAAAACAACACATAACACATCAAATGTATCATTACTGATAGAATACGCGTTTGTTTCAAGCAATTGAGCAAACTTAGGACATATTTTTAGATTTTGCAATCTCTTAGATACATTAAATATAGTACTGAAATAGCTCAAATTTTCAAAGTAGAATTTCAACATTCTGAATTTCGTGCTACAAAGTGTACTGTGACTAAAAACTCTAAACAGCGCAAGTTTGTCCTTTCCTTAACTAGTTACACCCCCACCCCACCCCCACCTCACACCCACACCAATTATTTTTACAAAATATCTTGAGATTTCTCTGTAATATTACGTGCAATTGAGTGTGCAGTATATGCATTATATAGCGGAAATTCCCGAGTTGCATTTCATTTAGTATATGTAAGAGTAATAATAGCAAACAATCTTACCAAACAAAACCCCCTTGTAGCCCCACCAGTCCCAGCAGCCCAGTAGATTGGTTACCGTGGTGATGGCCTGTGGATACAGGATGATGATGTCATTCAGTTCAGCGACCTCGTTGTAACCTGCATGCCGGACGTAGCGGTCACCAATCTTACTTCTAATGAGTTAAATTAAGAAAATTTCATAAATAATAAATACAATAACCACAACAATAAGCGGTGAATCAAGTCACACTATTTTTAAAAATAATTTTAGTTTTAATTTGACTTTGTTTTTAATAAACAGTTCATCAACGCATTTAAGTTACTAGTATTTACAAGAGAGGGAGAGAGAGTATTCATAATATTGAGAGATTACCACATTCTTACTATCAATTTAGATTCCCCTGGTTCTTGTCCATATACGCATAACACATAGTTGAGCATGTATATACGAATATATAGAATGTACAAAGCCACAATGCAAGTACTCAATAACTTGGCAGAAGCCAATGCAACAACGATTGAGATATATATCACGCCTCGCTTCACAACAAATCATACACAAGACAGCCTCTGTCCACAACACAACAAAAGATACATAAAACAACCTTCGTCCACAACAACATAGATTAGACGGCATCCTACAATAATAACAACAGAGAGATATCCATCCGCTAGGCTGCAGAAGAATCATTAGGCACATGTGTTTTATTTAATAATTAATGAAGTATGTATAACAAAATGTGAATGCTAGTTGTTGAGTTAAACGTGAAAAGTACTTACTGTCCCATTTGACATCCGTGAAAAGCAACATGGAGCTTACAACCTGGTAATAAAACATTTAAATGAGATGAGGCACGCATAAAATGGCTAATTGTATTGAATATTATTTTCAGGTAAACCTTTTTATCCATCTTGGCCAGACGGTTGACAAAGATGGAGATCAAGTATATCGACACTTCGGTGTTCATAAAGTTGAAGAACCAGCAGCAGGAATTCCCGGATATTGAGCATACAAGCGGCGTAACCAAGATACTCCAGGATGTCAAATCTAACTGTACTTCGCCAATGCATATGGCAGCATTCCGCATAAATTAGTCCACCTCACTCTGGAGAAGAGTTTCATGTACAAGAAAGATTCAGAGACATGCTGCAACATTACTTGGCAATTTTAAATTTCACTTTACCGTATCCGACTTTACAACAGCACAGTAGCGATTAGAAGTCGGCATCGTGACCGTGTATACCATCTCAGTGGAACTATTTTCGGCTTATATTAATCCCATTGTGGCGTCAAAAAGACGAGTCGAGGACCAATACTTGTATCCGGCAGCCTCTCCAACAAGGGCATTCATAGACTACATGACCATAACACCCAAACCAGTTACAGAAGGAAGATGGTTGCTAGATCGACCGGGCCAGGATGAATTTCAAGCCGGAAAAAAACTAGGAGTCCGGTTTTGAAGAATTGGAAGGTCCAAGACAGGTATAGATTCAAAATAAAAGGAGAAGTGATACTGATACTTAGTGATCTGACAGGTAAGAGTCATGGCAAGTGGTTCAAAGATTCCAGGGAAAAATGAAAGAACAAGCCAAAACATGGATGGAATGAATGAATGAATGGTGTTTTACGGCACGTCGAAACATCAATAGGTCATATTGTGCGCAAAAACTGATGAACGATGAAGAAATGAAGTAGTAATTACAAATTAATGTAAATATATGAAGATAAAACTATTTACAATTAAGGGATGATATGGATGGAATCCATAGACAAGAGTGGACTCCCGGGGATGTACAAGGCATAGTGCTATCAACACGGAGTGCTGCCTAAACATCTTTGGCCACTACTAGTATATGAAATCCCATTAACCACTATGGAAGCAGTTGGGAGAATGTTCAATAGATATCTCAGTCTTTAGATGGGAGTACCAAGGAGTTTTAGCAGCATCGGGTTATATAGCACAGGAAGCAAGCTTCAGATGCCACTGAAGAATAATTCAAGGTGACCTAGGTGACCATTAGGATATGATTTTAATGAGATTGCCGCAGTTGTAGTGCGTACTGGAAGAAACTGGGTGGCAACAAAGGTAGTTGATTTAGACACAGAGACATCGTAGGCACAGTAGCAGAAGGGAGACTTACTAGACTGGGAAATCTGAAGAGGCCCACGTGGCAAACATCAGACGAGCCATGATCTAGAGAGAAGTCGGTCTAGTAGAAGAAAAAGACCGACATGCGAAGGTGGTGGAAATGAAGAAGCAGGGAGATTCAGGCTACTTTGCGAAGCGGCAAGGACAAGAAAAGTGTCATGGAACGAGATATGGAAGATAGATGCCCTGCGACTTAATTTTCTTTTATGTTCAGTTTCTGACGTTCTTCCTACACCAACAAGCTCAAGACATGGGGGCTGACGAAGACTCAAGTTGCAAGCTTTGTGGGAGACCAGAAACTTATAGCATGTATTGTCATCTTGCAGAGTAGCTCTGACAAATGACCTTAAGGACTCACACCACTAGTATCTCCCTTGAATACTCGTACCCTACAGATGAATGAGGTAGATAAAAAAAAGTTCGCTTTTCTACATTTTACAGGATACATTGATTTATCTTTACCAGGTTCTAAATCTACAGCATTTTAGGAAGAGATCACAGAAAAATGCATGTTGATATTAGATTTCTAGCATCATTCTGCCTCATTTTACACATCATGGGTCTAATCACCACGGGATTGTATTTTTGTCTAAATTTTGATAGGTGTGACATGAAATTAAAAAAAGTTCAATCTGGTAAATATTTGTTAAATGTGTTTTAAATTGCAGATACTGGATCAATGAAGAATTTAAGCATAAATACATGTTGTAAAATCTGTTTATCTCTATGCCACGAACAAAAACATTACCCTATGGAAAATTAATTGTGGTGTGAGACGTTAACCGTTGACGCCATGATCAAATACTGGCTGAGATAGCTACAAGTCTGGATATAGCCAGGAGAAAGAAACGATAAGTGCAAGCAAGACCAAAATCCATCATATTTGTGAAGAGTGGAGAAGCACAACAACCAGTGAGCAAAACATTTGGCGTATTGGCGTTTTGGCAACAGCACAGGATTGGGTGATGCAGGCAGATCTGAAACAGCAGCTAAAGTTTCCAAGGGAGATCACTGCAACCAATTTCAGGCCCGATATTGTGATGTAGTCAAGGGGTACCAAACGAATGGTTATGTGGAACTGACAGTGCCATTGGAAGCCACGATGGAAGAAGCCCATAAGAGAAAGATAGCAAACTATCAACCACTTATCCAACAGTGCCAGCAGAAAGGTTGGAAGGCCTGGAATCTCCCTGCGGAGATTGGTTGCTGAAGCTTTGCAGCGCAGTACGGTTGGCGCGCATTAGGAGTCATTGAAATAACAAAACCCAGTCTCATGACATTAGTTGCCGACGTAGGCAAGCAGGCTGAGGGAGCATCACATTGGTTGTGGCTAACGAGAGACGAGCGATGGAACAGCTGACCAGTTCTAGGCCGAGTCTGATCAACTCAGTCGGCGCACCCCAAGAGAGTGTTGTAGGAGAAGCGCCGAAAACACTTGATGAGATGGCAATCCTACCTGATGATAGAGCCGGTCGCAGTGCAGAATACTGTTTTCAAGGTTATTATTTATCGTCGGAACCCATGTTTGATTCATTGATCACCCCATGCAATCAAACATGGCTTCCGATGATGTTTTTTTATTTAACAGTGTGATCCTTTATTAGGGACAAGTTATATATGTAATATGTTGTTTTTTTTATATTGAAAATCAGTCAACATTTTAAATTCGGAAGTTTAAAAGCAGCATTATATAGATTTTATATGGTCATCATTGTTAGTTTTCTAGCAAATGGATTGCTTTAACTTTCAAAATAGCGCTGGAAAAGTTTTGTCTAAATAGATTACTTTTTAAATCGATATTTTTTTTATTTATTAAAAGAAAAATCGTTTTACATATGTATTTCATCTGTAACTCTACATGTGTGAAATATTAAGAAAACATATTTTTCATATGAAATAATACGTCGTATCAGTCTATTGGTATCTGCTACAAGTAGTGTAGCGTTATCTAGATTGAGCATGTCATCCAAATGGCTGCATTTGAAGCTGGTCATTGCCAAAAAGTAGAGCAAATGTATTATATGTAACACATCTAATTTTAGTGTGGTTATAGAACAAAGAACGAAACTAATAAAGCGTTACTATTGGCAAAGACCAACTTTCCAAAACTAGTATTTACCCAATGTTTTTAACCAATCATTTGCCTCAGATTTTCAAATACTTGGACACACATGTGGGAAACACTAACTCGGATAGAGGATAAGATTTCTCTTCATAACCTCAATACTATAATTAGCGAAAAGTAAACGAATGTAAGAATTTTGCCACTTTCGTGTTTGATGGTTCACTGAAACAGATTAAATACTGGTACTCTCTCGAAAGTTGTTTGTATTTCAATATAGCCGATTGTGCCCATAAACATACGTGTCGTTTTGTCCCCGTAGCCCGTTAGCACGTAAATATAGCCGACATACGCGTTGCTTTGTCCCTGTAGCCTGTTGGTACGTACATATAGCCGATTGTGCCCATATACATACGTGTCGTTTTGTCCCTGTAGCCCGTTGTCACGTAAATATAGCCGATTGTGTCCATATACTTACGCCTTGTTTTGTCACTGCAATCCGTTGGTACGTAAATATAGCCGACTGTGTCTAGTCCATATACTAGTACTTACGTGTTGTTTTGTTACGGTAGCCCATTGGGACGTAAATATAGCCTATTGTATCCATATACTTACGTGTTGTTTTGTCACTGTAGCCCGTTGGCACGTAAATATAGCCGATTGTGTCCAAATACTTAAGTGTTGTCTTGTCACCGCATATAGCCGATTGTGTCCATATACTTACGTGTTGTTTTGTCCCCGCAGCCCGTTGGCATGTAACTAAAGCCGAATGTGTCCATATACTTACGTGTTGTTTTGTCACTGCAGCCCATTGGTACATAAATATAGCCGATTGTGTCCATATACGTACGTGTTATTTTGTCACTCACACTGCAGCCTTTTGGCCCTTAAATATAGCCGATTGTGTCCAAATACTTAAGTGTTGTTTTGTCACCGCATATAGTCCATATCCGTACGTGTTGTTTTGTCCCTGCAGCCTATTGGCACGTACATATAGTCGATTGTGTCCAAATACTTACGTGTTGTTTTGTCCCCGCAGCCCGTTGGCATGTAACTAAAGCCGAATGTGTCTATATACTTACGTGTTGTTTTGTCACTGCAGCCCATTGGTACATAAATATAGCCGACTGTGTCCATATACGTACGTGTTGTTTTGTCACTCACACTGCAGCCCGTTGGCCCTTAAATATAGCCGATTGTGTCCAAATACTTAAGTGTTGTTTTGTCACCGCATATAGTCCATATCCGTACGTGTTGTTTTGTCCCTGCAGCCTATTGGCACGTAAATATAGCCGATTGTGTCCAAATATTTGATTTCAGGTTGTTTCGGCACCAAACCGTTTCGGCACCTAGACGTTTCGGCACCAAACCATTTCGGACCTAGACGTTTCGGCCCCTAGACGTTTCGGCACCGTTATACATTTTTTTAAAATGTGGCCAATCACTATGAAATAATTAGTCATTTTAGTGTATTTTAAGGTAGTTAAATAAGGAGAAAATGTCTATAGATATAAACATGTAAATATATAGCACCGTTTTTTTTTTAAATAGCCAATCACTATGAATTAAGTAGTAATTATATCACATATATCAGTAAGGAATATTAAAATGGTAATATTAAAATGAATAACACATGTAACATATATTTTAATATAGTTTTTATTTTGCATCTCATTAATTTAATCTGAGTAACAACAACAACAATTTAACTCCATTTGTTTTGTTCACCAAATATGTGTAGTTCATGTTTTTTCACTAAGCATAGTTCACACAAAGTCAAGATGTCCTCAACATTATCAATGGTATCCATTAATTTTGTTAATCCTGTTTTTTCACTAAGCATAGTTCACACACAGTCAAGATGTATAGTCCTCAACACTATCAATAGTATCCATAGGTGGCGCGTACATCCTTCCAATTTCTCGCAGGAATTCAGAAGTCGAAACTTCCTTGGCCTCCTACTGTTCCCATAGCGTCGCCGTTCTTCCCTGCATGCGCTTGTATGCGACCCTCTGAAACCTGCAAAGTGCCTGCTCACAAACAAGCTGCACCTGCACGCCAACTAGGTTAGCTTCTCTTCGCAGGAGTGGAACCAGCAGATAGAAGTGAAGCTGCGCTCGTCCAGCTTTTCCGTTCAGTCTCCTGTGCCACCCTAAAGTAGAAATTATATTTTAAAGCTGTGCATGTATTCAGCATAAAAACAGGCGTGTAAAATAACTAATAACAATACATTGCAAACTCTAATAAATAATGTATCAATTGAATATTGGGTAAAATTAGCAAGTACGCATTGTATTATATATATAGAGGTTGCTATATTCTATGTTTGGACAATAAGATTTACATTTATTAAAAATTGCTGTAAGCATTTTATACTGTGTAGGTTGTTCGGGTAATGAAGTATACAATAATGTCAGTCTTACCTTCGACATCGTTATTCGTACGGACTGATTGGTTGAACACAGACCACTGTCTGTAGGACCAGGTGGAATTCTTCATCCAGGTGCTATCCAGGTACTGAACCAGTCACTGGAGTTCCGGTGTAGTGGCCATCTGAGACAGGATGTCAAAAGCTCCCTGTATGTGAGCTGGTGGCAGGAACGGTAGAGCCAGGATCTTCCTGATGTAGTCGTGGACGCCTTTCCTCTCATTGTAGGTGATTTTAAGACCCAGCGATGCGACCTTCCTCATCACGGCTTGTCCCCAATGGAAGGCACATCTCTTGATATCAGCGGCAGGATACACATCGTGAATAGCACCCCAGGCAGCTGAAGAATAAAAATATGTGAATTACTTATTAAAGGGTCTGGTAGTGTTACAGATTGTATATGGTGTAACACAAGAATTACCGTTTGGTAACTTGGTAAGTTTAAATATACATGTATTAAAAAAAACATACCTCAAAATCCAAGTCCTTTGGTTCGGATGGACGTAGTTTCAGGCGCATTCTGTTGGCTGCTCTCTGCATATTCGCCGGATTCGGTAAGTTAAAATCGCTACCCTGAAGTAAGTCAGCGAAGGCCTCTTCAACAATATCACCCGCCGACTTGTAGGAATGGGCCTTTGCATCAGTGACGACCTATAAAATAAACATCAGTGTTATGCGGGTATATCTCATACGAATGGAAGATCTGTTCCCATCTTCACTGCCTCTCTGTATTGCTGGTAAGTAATGCCTACGATGAAAAAAACAACATATGCAGATACTAATTAAGACGAATAGTTCTGAGCGAATAAACAACATTAACTACATTTGTAAGGTTACTGTAGTATGTTCTTAATTGTTTATTATTGTAAATACTCTAAATACAGTGTGTATTTACTATGCATACAACATACATTGTGTATTTACTATGCATACAACAACTCTATTAAAGTTGTTTTTTTATATATATTTCTTTATTGCATTGAATACACAACACAAGCACGTGTGTGGTGCACACTACCAGGCGCGTGTTGTTAATTGTGTATTTACAATTATGCAGAATTTTACGGGTACTGCGGTATACTCGTAATTGTGTATTGCACATGCCAATCAGCAGATATTGCAGTACGTAAAACACATAGATGTTGGCTTTATTAAATTAAAAATTGAAATTTATTTATATATACTCACGGTCAATGAAAACGCACCACAAAATCAAAGTTAAATTTTAGGTATTTTAGATAAATATTGGTGTTATTAAATGCACGTGCATTTCCGAGTTTCATCAGTTACATCGTACAAAGAAATAATTTCCCCAGAAACTTTGAAAAACAGTGAAACCAGTTGGAATTTATTCCGAGACAGATTAATCAGGTTGAACTTAGTGGAACAGTTTTCTTTTCATGATTATCCATAGTAAACAGTTAGGTAACAAGATTCAATCTTTAAAAAAAGAATATTGATTTAAAAATATGACAATGCGCTACCATAAATTATAATTAGATACCTACCTGTTTTGCAAGTTCGATGTTGCCAGCCACCACAATTGTCACATGTTACGGCATGCTGACGACGACGGACCTCGCAGCTGCATGAAATACATAGAGCTCCAAGGCTGGAATTCATTTCAATAAATTTCACTTAAAACACTTTTCAAAGTTCACAGAAAAACATTTGTCCAGATTCACAATTCTTGCTCAAAGTTCACAATAAATAAAAAAGCACAAATATGTAATAGAAATTATCAAACGTGTGCACATAAATGTTAGAATAACACTCTTCTTTACAAACAGTCAAGTCAGTTATAATGAAAATATTAAACGACATCTCCGTTATAAGTACTGATTCCGAACGGCACATCAAAGACATAAGGGTGAACAGTTTGATCATTTAAATTGTATTAAAATAAACTCTATCTTTACGGTGAATAACATTAGCCTTTATTAGCCTTTATAGGGAGGAATAAACCGACGTTAAACAATGAATGTGCGAGAATAAATGTACTCAATTTTTTTTTTAATTTAATTTAATTATGGTCACCTTTAATTAAAGCCCCATATTATTAACACCTTTATTTAAAAATGTGGTTAATCCAAATAAGAAAATTTTATTGATTGGTTTAATAATATGTTTGCAGTGTAATTATAGCCTGCAAATCATTTGTGTTTTTTTTTTTGTGATTTTCGGACAATCTCTTTGATCAACTAATCGAAGGTGGAAAGCCGAAACTGAATAAATATCTTCTTTATATCGTTATTTTTATTTTTAATAATTGTGCTTTCCTTGCTAAACTTACATTAAATATGTATATTTAAAAAAATATTGCCGATTATAATGAATAAAAAGTTGTTTAATTAGTTTGTATAGCATTTATTTATAATATTGAACACGTTTGCTTCAAAAAAAAAATTCTCAAAATGATGATGAAGCAAAATGCACATATTTGGGTCTTACGCGGTAACGTGAATACCTATGGAATATTAACATGATAATAATATAGATGAACATGTTACAATCCAGGTCAAACAACTAATCATGTTTTTTTTATTATCCGGGTTACATAGATGGCATTATTTATTGTATTCCATAATAATAAATACATCAGTAAAACAGAATAAAAACATTAAAAGACAGTAAAACAGAATAAACACATTAAAATTACTGGAAGTGATTAATTTTGAGAGATTTATTTATTTATGTAGCAATACACATAATATAAAGGAAGATTACATCTGTAAGTGTCTCTACGGCTTTGAAGACTGAACCTTTCTTTATTTAATCATCCTGCATTTTAACATCTTTCAGTCAACATCTGGCGTCCAAAATTGAACTTTTCTTCATTAAACATCTTTGATTCATCCTGCCTAAAGCAGAAATAACATAGTAAAAAGTTATTTATCTATATATATTTATTTTTAAATTATTTCTTAATTCTTCATTTAATCATCCTTTATTTAAACATCTTTCAGTCAACATATTGCGTCGGAAATTGATCTATTCTTCATTTAGTCACCCTTGATTCATCTTGCTTTAAGCTGAAATAACATAGTAATAATTTATTTATTTATATATATATATATTATTTTAAATGATATCATAATAACAAATACTTAAATCAACAGTATTAAAACGGGTGCCGAAACGTCTAGGGTAAAAAATAAAATAGGTGCCGAAACGGTTTGGTGCCGAAACGTCTAGGTGCCGAAACGGTTTGGTGCCGAAACGACCTGATACCAAATATTTACGAGTTGTTTTGTCCCTGCAGCCCGTTGACACGTAAATATAGGCAATTGTGCCCACAAACTTGCGAGTCGTTTTGTCACTGCAGCCCGTTGGCACGTAAATATAGCCAATTGTGTTCAGATACTTACGTGTCGTTTTGTCCCTGCAGCCCGTTGGCACGTAAATATAACCGATTGTGTCCATATACTTACGTGTTGTTTTGTCACTGCACCCTGTTGGCAGGTAAATATGGCCGATTGTGTCCATATAGTTACGTGTTGTTTTGTCACTGCAGCCCGTTGCTAAGTCCATATAGTCACTGCAGCCCGTTGGCACGTAAATATGGCCGATTGTGTCCATATACTTACGTGTCGTTTTGTCCCTGAAGCCTGTTGGCATTTAAATAAAGCCGATTGTGTCCATATTCTTACTTGTTTTTTTGTCACTGCAACCCTTTGGTACGTAAATATAGCCGATTTTGTCCATGCTGTACATGCCTGGCGTGGAAACGTAGAAGAAATCTTCCTGACTAAATTTCGATAACTGAAATATGTTCGCAATAAATGGCTTCATAGGTATTTTCAGAAATTAGTGCAAGAAGACGCAGCTGTTTTCTTGATGACACAAGTAAAATAGACGCTGTCTCTATATTCAGGTAAAGGAAGAAACCTATAACTACCAACACTAACTTAGTAGGAATAGGTCTAATAATGATATCTACCTATAAAATGAAGTTACACATATGTTGAAAATGACGTGAAACGCCATAAAAACAATTCAAGAGTAAACGGTGCTAGTAGCCTATCAACACTAACTAAACAAGAAAACGATCGAAATTTTAGTATAATGATATATATACGTTTTAAGCGTTATTCTGTATACAACTGTTTTTCTATAAATAAAAATTAATATGCATTACGTGTTCGCGCCTTAATTCCATTAAACGATGAGAAAGCTTATATTACGGCTATTTCGAAAATAAAACACGTTTAAAACATATGTTTACTGAAAAAAATGCGATAACCTGTTTAGAATTACCAATTTTTTAATTTTACAATATGCAAACTTTTAAAGCCGAAATTAAGGTTTTATTTCACACCCCAGCCAACACCGTTTTCGCTTCTTGGAGAGGGGGTTGGATGGGATATGAAAATTAATACTCGGACCACCTAATGCATGTATAATGGATTACCTGACCACTTTGTTGAGTGTCTGCTGTGGGTTTCTGAAACACATTGAGAACATCTTGTTTGTTATATTTGTGTTTACGTAAGGGAAAGTCCACTAGTTTACTTACCTAAACTGTCTGAATAATTTTCATGTGTGTGCAACATTTTGTATGTATATTTATATACATCATAATTAAAATTTCATTTTGCAACACTGTTCGATCCATAATAATCACTCCATTTCCGAAATAATGGAGAGTTATCTATGCAATTAAACAAAATTATAACATGGTCAGAAACAAAAAAACTAAAAACAACACTAGTTTCAAATGACCAACACCTGGCCAACATGCGCCTGAAACTCAATATCACGCCCCCTCCCACCCCAGACCGCAAGACCCACATATACTAGTAGACAGATACATAAACAGTTGCTAAGTATGTCTGAATTGTGACCGATGGTCTAGGGTTGGTTCTAAAAGTTCAAAACGCCCGTGTTGAGATGAATAGACCACCGGATTGAGGGAGACTCTTTACATATACGAGTTGAGGGAAACTCTTTACATATACGAGTTCGATCACCGGACTGAGGGAAACTCTTTACATATACGAGTTTTGATCAGTGTGTGCATTTAATGCTCTTTTTGTGTTTTTTTCCTTAAATTTATTGACAGAGATTTTCTCTGTTTTGGTGCTTTGTCAACCCTTAATATATAAAAAAAAAATTTTTGGTACTACATTGAATCAACAAACATGCTGGTTTCATTCCCTTAGGTGTGTATAAAATACTAAAATACGAAAACGCATTAAAATGTCTATGCTTGAAAAATATGGTCGTCCTCTTTTAAAGATAAGTGACGTAAAACCTAAATCACACAATACCGCTACTGATATACTAATATACCTGCAGATTGCCGCCGTGTATGAAGTTCAGCAAGTCGTAGGCTGCGGAGTAGCCACAGTTGTTGAGATAATCCGTCGTGGACAGTTGGTCACAGCGTCCTCCAAAGTTGTCAGTAGGCTGGAGTCAGACAGGATGTAGATGTAATTTAAAGACAGCTCATTAGATTGCCACTTACAATACAGTGTCTAGGTAAAAGTTCAGATGTGCACGCTTATTACAACCTCACGCTCGCACGGAGAGAGAGAGAGAGAGAGAGAGAGAGAGAGGGAGAGGGAGAGAGAGAGAGATTTGTTATTTTACGTTTTACCTGGCAGTGTTCAGCATTGATATTGAACACGGTTTTGATGTTGGCCGCATTTGTAATAAACCGCTTGTAAAATGATTCCGTCACTGGTCCAATTCCTGAAAGTAATGGAAAGAGAGATAAGTTTTAAATTGGATACTTGTATTCAGGTATCTTCTGCCTGTCAATCACGTTATTTACAAGTGTTATTCTGTATATTTGTCTCCTACACGTCCACCATAGAAATCGCAAACAACTTATTGTTTGAGGCACTTAATTGTTTCAGCCAAAGGGTTTTCGGACTTTCCAAACAAAATTCAGCTTTAAACTAAGTAAAAAAAAGAAGAAAGATATGAAAATCGCACATGGAAAGTAGCATTCAATGACGACAGTCGACCACAAAACACAAAAACAAACACGCAAACAGACAAACGAGAAGGCAAAAGTAATAAAAAATACAAACGACATCACAAACACAAAAGGGTTGACAATAAGGCTTCCGCCTTGATACGGTCAGTGGCCAAAAAGGCCACCGGGGGTTTGAACCAGGTTCTAGGGTGCACCAAACCTCACACTTACCATATTGTCATCCCAATTAAACGGGACAGTGTAAATAAAGAAATCCCCGCCATGAAATATTCTCTCACCAACAAGGCAGCGTTAAAAGGCAATATAAGCAAAACACATAGATGCTCTTGTATATATAAATACAAAAACAACAAAAGCATAGAAAGCCACAATGAAGGTACTCGATAACTTGGCAGAAGCCAGACCAACAAGAGAATAAGCCATTGAGGGCACGACAAGACAAGACCGCGGACAAACATCAAACCCCACCTTCCTAATGGGCTTTAGGTAGGCGTCATCATAGGGTCCACAGCCTGTCCGGTCATCGTACAATTAAAGAGGAAAGCGTAGTGGCGAACTGTAAAAGGGTCCACCACCAAGCATGCAGTACGTTGCAAAATGATAGGGTCATAACCTCTTTTGATAAACCTTTTAACAAGTTTAACAAAGATAGTATGAAAATGATCATGACCAAGAATCTTACGAAGTTTGTAAATCACATCACCATAGAAGTCAGGCTGTGATAGTCCTTGTCGCAGAAGAGTACTTAAATTGCTTTTATATTTGGAAAGAAGTTCAGGGTTACGATAATAAAATTTTGCAAAGGTTTTACGAAGTTTATGGTAACGGTAACCCTGATTGAGTTGCTTTTTAATTATACAAAGATTACGAATATTAAAGTCCTTAACTCTAGTACAAGCTCTTGAAAAACGAATAAGTTGAGATACATAGACCCCATAAGAAGTTGCTCGGGGAACATCCCCATCTAAGTGGGGATAATTAACAATGTCAAAATTAAAATCATCTCTCTTCTCATAGGTTTTGCTAATAATTTCACCATGTTCAATAGAGAGATCTATATCAAGAAAAGAAGCGTTTTTATTAGAAATAGTAGCCTTGTTAAGCTGAAGTTCTATAGGATAAATAGTATTTACCATAATTGAAAGGAAAGGGTTGTCAATGTTCAATATGTCATCCAGATACCGAGGGGTGTCATTAAAGGCTTCAATAACATCTGCCTGGGTATCTGGTGATAGACTCAACATGAAATCTCTTTCATAGCAATATAAAAACAAATCTGCGACAAGTGGAGAACAGTTCGTACCCATAGGGATACCAACAATTTGTCTATAAACGGTGGTTCCATACCTGGCGAAAATATTATCTAATAGGAAAATGATTGCTTCACAAACTTCATGGCATGTCCACATAGTGTAATTATCTAAACTGCCGTTAGAAAAAAAAACGCTTTAATATTATTACAGGCCAAAAATGTAGTATTTTCCCTAGCGAATGTTTTTTGAATGAGCGCAATAAGCTTGTCTTTATTTAATAAGGTGATGTGGTAAGGTAGAATATAGTGTAGAAAAGTCATAAGTGCTTATTGATTTAACTTGACGTTTATTGAAAATATTATCAAGGACATCTCCTGAATTTTTTATAGACCAAAATAAATTGAATCCCAGAGTATTCATAAGTTTTATCACACTATAGTTTAACGTGATCTTTAACGGCAGTAAGACAAGAAGTTAAAAGTTTGGAGATGTGGTGCAGGCACTAGAATTCGAAATAAAGCGGGCCTTATACGGATTTTTATGTAATTTAGGAATCCAGTACATAGAAGGCAGTTTATTTTGCTTATCGTCTGCACCAGCCTTGAAAGTAGTGCACCGAGTGATATGTGCGGAAACAACATCATCCTCAGTAGAATTTACTGGAGTATACGTATTGGTGCTGCCGAGTTCCAGAGATACAACATTGACGTAATGTAGGCGTCAAACAATAAACATATTAATAACTGTTTTATCTGCAAGAACTAAAACAAATTTATTATGAAATTCCTGAATTCCCGATTTTAAATTACGAAAGGAAAACCTAGGTCTCGGAGGAAGTAAAGAGGGGTTAGCATTATAAAAGTTAATACGTGTATCTATAAGTTTAAGAATTGACTTTTTCCAAGTAGAAAGCGAGTTTGGGTCCGCATGTTCTCTACGACTCCATTTTATACTTAAATCTTCGATGGAGTGGGCGATCTGGGTACGACAGGCATTAACATCAATAGTTGAAGGTAATCTATATTTAGGACCTTTCGAAAACAAATGCCGTATCAGCAATATCAAAATTACCAGTGATGACATGACCTGCTGGAGCATAGAACATGTTAATGTGAAGTCGTATATCAGTGAAAAAGACATTTTAGTGGTAAATAAAAACACCTTACTTTTCAAAACTGGTTGAGAAATAAAAAATTCACGTGCGGAAATTGTTATTGATAGGGCATTTTGAATGCTGAATGAAAAGTTATAAACGTATATATTTTTTTATAATTTTTAAAAAAACAAACGTTTTAATGTGTTAAATAAACGTAAAATAAGACACTCTGAAAGTTGTATAGCAAAATATTTAGGCTAACTGAAGTTATTTGAGTTTTCCTAATTTTTTGCTGTCCCAGCAACAAGGAGTTTAAATGAGAAAAGCCTCATCTAAAAAGCATTTTCGCTGTAAAATATTTATTTCTCAAACGATTTTTAAAACTAAGATGTTTTTATTTACCACTAAAAATTCCTGTTCCAGTGATCAATAATTTATGTACGCATTGTAAAAGTTGTTCATGTTATTGCTGAAAAACCTTTGGATAAAACAAGTGCCCCGAACAATAGTGTATGTAGCTCGTATGTAGTATGTAACTTGTTTACTCATATGTACAATTCTGGCTATTTTAACTAATTGAACTGTATTACACAATGGCATTACTAGACGTCTAATTTATTACCATAATATACGCCCGGCATTATTTCGACCGGCGTTTTTCCGTCTTTTCGCATGGCGTCTTTTCGCCCAGCGTCTTTTCGCGAGTCCTACGCCAGCATGTGTTATTCGCATTTGACGATCGATTTGCACGTCAGAATCGCTACGGACCTCCATCAGAGTTTCCTCTGCATTCGTCCTTGCCTTCGTCCTATACTCAGGCATATTTCACCATCGTTCCGGTCCCAACGTATGGGTTCTTGAACGTCTCGCGAAAAGACGCGGGTGAAAAGAGGCCGGGAAAAAGACGCCACGCGAAATAACGCCGGGTGAAATAACCCCACGCAAAATGATGCCAGGCGAAAAGACGCCATGCGAAAAGAATAAAAAACACCAGGCAAAATAACACCGGGCGAAATAATGCCACGCGAAAAGACGTTGGGCGAAAAGATGCCACGTGAAATAATGCCGGGCGAAATAAAGCCACGCGAAAAGACGCCATGCGAAATAACGAAAAGACGAAAAAAAGCCGGGCGTAATAATGAAAAAACACCGAGCGAAATAACGAAACAAATTCACATGAAATTTCGCGTGTTTCTTTTCGTCTTTTCCTTTTTTCGCACGGCGTTTTGACTATTTGTCGTCTTTTCGCTCAGCGTTTTTTCGTTATTTCGCTTGGCGTTTTTCCGTCTTTTTCTTATTTCGTCGGCGTTTTTTTTGCCCGGCGTTATTTTGCAGTGAAATAACGAAAAGACGAGATGGCACTTATCAGCCAACATAATCAATTGTGTTAACAACATGCGTGGACAAACACCAGTATCTTGTTAAACTAGGTTTCGCATGGAACGGATAATTAAGAGAGCAAGACCAAGCAACCAGCATGAACAATGATGGACTGTATTAGAAAATATGCCAGACTACACGTAATCTACCTGGATTGACGAATGAGTCCGCTTTCCCGTTGAATATGTAGACTTTGTCATGTTCCATATGGGACACGGCGTCAGTATTACCGACTGCAGCACCTGCTATTGTCGTCCATTCTAATGCGGGGACAATAACAGCTGACGGCATCAGCATGCATATGCCAAATGCCGTTATGGGATTTCAACCAGAACATGCAAACGGTGCTATAAGAACAAACAAAACACGTGCTTTATGTGTTTGGTGCTATAAGGACAAACAAAACACGTTTTTTAGTATGTTTCAGTCGTTTACCCAATTAATTTTTGACTTTGTTTTACGAACCATCAAGACGGAGACTTGCTGTAGGAGGGAAGAGGTACAAACAACAATAAAATTACTTTGGAAAAGTATAATTCCTGGAATTTGAATATTTAGCATTTTATTTCCTACATAACCACAGTTTAAACACGGTAACAACACTGGCATTTCTGAAGTTGAGTGAAATTAAGACATAAGCCCATAAAACAAAGTCATTGTAATTCATTTTATCTTGTTGTGAGACTTCGATAATGTCCGTTTTAGCCTGAGACTTTTTTATTATTATTATTTTTTTTACAAAAATGATGCTTATGTGTGTCAGGAACCTTTATTTTCTGGAAGCACTGTTAATATGCCGTGCATGCACAACGCATTATTCGACAAGAATATAGCATACATACCTCCTGCTATAAGTCCGGCACCCATTATATCTTTCGAGAAAATAACATGCATTTGCGTTGCCATTGAAGCACCGGAAGAAATTCCTGATACAGAAATTTGTGACCGATCCACATTGTAATACTCTGCAAACATCATCAATACATATTATAAAAGTTTTAAAAAGGATAGACAGACAGTGTTGGGATAATCGGACATTCCTAAAGAACCGGCTGCTGCACATGACAGACGAGGAGCAGTTTTCGTTAACTGAAACATTCTTTTTAACGTCACCAAAGACATTTAATTAAGGTGTAATCACACTTATGAATTTGTTTTGAAACTGCACATGAAATTTATACCAAATTAAAATTCAACCTTTTCTGAATGTGGAACTGAATTCATTGTTTTGATAATCAGTAAGGCGTTTAAGATATGACGTCGTAAAGAATGCATGGTTTGTCACTTTTGACGCCGTTTTTCAGACACACATTTTTCCAGAAAGTTTCCATAATTTTATTTATACTGCGAAATTTTGAGAAAATATTATATTTTGTTAAAGCGATTATTTGATATATAGAGGATCTTAAACGAGTTCCTATTTCATATAAGATTTTTGAAACGAGGTTATGAATTATTTTAATTTTAATGAACTTTTGGCGAGTTAAAAAATTCAAAAAAATTCATACGAGTTTCATAAATCTTATATGAATAGGAATCCTACATCGGTGTTCATCGGTGTTCGTCATTTTTTACCTACATGTATTTAGAAGAACTAGGGGTATACCAATATAATTGCCAATATTTGTTTTAATACACGGTAAAATTTAATAAAATTCTGCCTAAACATCCACCAAAGTACATCATAGTGTAATTTGTTTCACAGGACAATTGTCAAATGAAATTAGAACTATTAATAGTTGTTGTATGAATTTGACGATATGCGAAAGGATGCATTTCTCATAATGTCTCATAATGTGCTCAGTATACGCTGAACATCGGAACTAAAAACAATTGTTAAAACAAAAAGTAAAACACTTTTTTTTTTGTGTAAATTTTGCGCGCTTAAATCCATCCTCGGATGTTGCTCATTTTAACATAGCACCGGCGGTGTATGATTTACGCGTTTACCAGTCGTGAACATGCCTGCGGCAAGGGGCCGCAATCTAAATGACCGGTTTTAAAATAAAATAAAAAAGTCGAGATTTTCTTGTTTACAGCATTTTGATAAGAAACAATATGGAAATGGCAATGGAGACGATAACTTCAATATAGTTGGTCGACTGATTATGGATTTAACAGTGTTGACCAACAGTTTGATTATGGATGTAATACATGCAGCGCGACTTTAAGATTTGAAAACGTGTTCAAAGAAACAAAAATGAGACTTTGTAGTATTTTTAATTTTAAATGTGGACAGTATCATAACCATACATCTCTTTGTTCATCCGGACATTGTGGGAGATATAGAGAGAATCATGAGAAGATAACTACCCAAATAGAAAATGATTTGCGGTCAATGTAAAAACTGCTCTCGGTAAGGCATTAAACTGAAATACTAGTCTTATTATTTATCATGTTTATTATACAGAGCTTTAAACAATCATTAAATATTAGAAGTTTTGAAGAAACAATTAGAGCGACAATTCAACAAATATGGGTTTCTACGTATACGTAACTTCTCAGGCCCCGACCTACGTTTACCCTAATACCCCTGCAGACGTTACGGTACCGTGTCCGTGGCTACACAGTTTGAAAGGTATTTGGGAGTGTGCCCTAGTGGAAATATCGCTGGAGTGCCAATTTACTCCAAAAAGCGACAGACTTTACCTTTGCGGCGATTTTCTTGGAGAGACATACATCAACCATCACAGAAGTCAGGTGCTGAAGAACGTCGAGATTCGGGGAAATTATAAAATATACTTATCTGAGCGGTATGACAGCCCTAAATACGTCCCGCTTATTCAAGTGGGACAAGAACGCGTTCGTTTTTACTTCCTTGACAAAGACTTGGAAGACGGTGAACTTTACGTCTAATGCCCTCCATTGTGTCTTACACGTCAGGCAATAGATTGGCTGATTCTACGTGCAGATAATTTAAACAATTACTGTAAACTTTATATATATTTGCTACGCTGTGTATACATTTTAGAATAAAAAATAGTTAAATCAATAGTGTGTTGTTATTATTTCATCGATTAGGCAAATGTCCTTATATATTCAAATGTGTGTTGTGTAAACCGATGTTACCATTACTGTATTAATCGCAAATCTACAACATATCAGGAAAGAACACTCGCGTTAAGAAGTCACTTTGTATCGTCTAATAGATGTATAAATGAATTATCTAAAAACACATTTCTTCAATAATTCATTAAAAAAAACACACGTTATTTCAGGGATAATACGTTAAAGTATCGTGTTTTATTAAGGAAAACTAATAAACTCTTTGCAAAACAGTGCCTTTTTCTGCCTGGTATGAATTTCTTTATTATCGTATAAAACATATTATGACATATAATACAAGTGTAGCTGGATGATTTATCTTTCAGATAGTGTAACATTCAATACAATCCGATACCTATTGAAAAAGTTATACTATTTTCAATTCACTTGAATTCTCCGTCTGATATACAGATACACTGACCTGCGTTTATTTTACAAACAGCATACACCTTAAAGGCCTACCGCAAGATTATTAAAGATTTTTTATTCTATAATGTGATAAGAGATAAAGGATCTCTGAAACTGAGAGATTTTGGAAATACGCTCGTTCAGAAATTCGTCTGTCTGTTCATGATATCCTTAAAATAGTGGCGCCAAAAACATTACAGCACCGCCAGAAACATTTCTGTTCTTGTCCTAAAAATAGAAAACACATTTCACAACATTGCATCAGAACCATTTCACAATATTTCGTTCGTGATGCCCAACCGGCGTTTGTACTACTTCCACTATTTATTAAGTATCATTCAAATGTAATTACTATCAATACCATAAACTGGTCATTTGTCCTCAAACGGTCTGTGCAAAAGATTGTTTTTGGTACATTTGGCAGCTGACAGATGTTCTGGACAATAAGACAATTTGACATTTAATATATTTGTATACCTTATCAGTATAATACTTTAATACATATGATTAAAACATGCAATTGCAATTAGTAGTAGTAGTTGTAGCTTTAACACCTGATGCATTTATTGAGCAATTGGCGTGTTTGTTATTTGACAGAGGACAGATGTTCAATATATGCAAGTATATACGAAGGTATATGGCACCAAACCAGGGACCCATGTTTGTATAAAGAGATCATAAGAAAATCTCTAAAATATATTGTATATGGAATGCCCAATTTTACCCGTTATTAGAAATATTATTGTCTGTGTCGCGTTTTGTATTTTTAGCCGGACTGCGTAGCAAATCCAGGCTTATGGTTTGGCGATTTCCGTCTATCTTCTGTACTTGGTCCGTCCGTCCGTATGTCCGTCTACGCGTTTTGACGTTTTGGTAAAAGTATTTTCTTAGCCATAATAATAATCTCCTTATTTCAGTAATATAAATCCACGATTTATTGTTTGAGGGCTTCAACTTATTTTCTCAATAATTAAGTTGTTAATTATTTACCAAACCAAACTATGACATTGTTATATTTGATCTATTTATAACAGATGGGTGAATACATATGGACTAAAGTGTAATTTTGGAGTAATTAGCTGGCAAAATGGGTGGAAAAGGCAACAAAGGCAACAAAGGCAACACAGGAACGTCAGGAAAAACGTCATCGAATGCGCCAACGGTGAACAATGAAAATATGGCGGACGGTGCTTAAAATACACAAGGTGAGCAAATAACATACAGTGCAACTGCACATGCTGCAATACAAGGACAAATGTATCCGTCTGATTATACCAGTTCGCCGCAGCAATACCAGTATCAGTACCAAAATGATCCATTTTCCAACAATTATCAACAATCTCAAACGCAGTTCGTTGCCAAACCCCCACCCCAACCTCCGTATGTCAACAGCAATAAAAAGTTGGTCACAAGCAAATAAATCAAAGTTGTTCGACAGGTTCTGTGCTTCTACCAACTACGGGTCAACACAATAATGATTTGTTTTCTCTTATGCAACAAATGCAGCATACAAATGTAAACGTTTTGTCTAGACTGTCGTCCATTGAAAGAAGTGTGTCAAAGCTCACGGTTATTGAACAGGACATATCCCACTTACGCATAGACGTCTCAAAATTAAAAACAGATAACGGATCAATGGCTAATAAAATATGTGAGTTGGAAAGCTCTTGCCAGTCCATAAGCAATATTTTCGATGAGTATACAGAGTCGAAAACAACAAGTGAAAATGTCATCAGAATGTTGAAAAAAGAAAATGAAGCTTTAAAATGTGAAATAAAAAAATCAAATGAAAACAGTAACAAGATGTATGATGATTGGCAGGAACTAAAGGCCCGCTCAATGCAGGAACATTTGTTGTTTTTCGGTGTTAACGAAGTCAGTGGCAATGAAAGGGAGATTACTCAGTCTGTATTGAGGCAGTTTTTGAGAAATGAAGTATCTCTTGGGTCACTGGATGAAAATATTGTATTCGATCATGTACACAGGCTGGGGCCAAAACGTGGTAATGTCAGTTAAACATTACACAGCATTCACAGACAAATCCGACAATATAAGTTTCCTATTGTTTGGGGCGCTTGTTTCAGCCAAAGGTTTTTCTGAAGTAACTCGAGCAATTTAAATAATACGTACATCAGTTATATATCATTAGAACTGGCATTTTTAGTGGTAAATAAAACTAATTTAATAAATAAATATTTTACAGCCCAAATGATTTTTTGATGGGGCTTTTCCTATGTAAATTCCTTGTTAGTGGAACAGCAGAAAATTAAGAAATGTCAAATTGCTTCAGTAATACTTCATATTTTGCTATAAAACTTTCAGGGTGTCTTAATTTACTAATATCCAAAATTTTAAAACCATTTTTGGATAAAAATTCTAAAAAAACACATTTTTCAAATTTTTCACGCAGCAGAATTTTGCATTGAAAATGACCCATCAAAAACAAATTTCGCACATGAAATTTTTATTTCTTAACCGATTTTGAAAAGTAAGGTATTATTATTTACCACTAAAAATGTCTGTTTCAATGATATACAACTATTCCATACGCAACGAGTGTGAACAAATATATATATTTCATTCACAGTTCATTATTGCTTGTTTTGAAACTATCATAATATTGTAAAATTAAGTGTGTCTAAATATTGCTGTTGGTGGGGTTGTATTTTTGTATTTGAGAAGGTTCGGTGTTCATACAATCGGACACGTCGGTTTTCCCCGAGTAAACCGGTTTCCTTCCATTCATTAAGATTTTTTTTGAATGACAATCAAGTATAGAATACGGAAATAAGCACCACTGACAAAATATACATCACATATATACTCGCACAAACGACGGACAACAATTGACGCAAGAAAACGACGTCTTTTTGTGAAAGAGGGTGTTTTTTGTTAAACGTCAATAGCCAGAAAATTACCTGGACTCGATATATGTCTCTTGCTATGAATCGCTTTGGATGAAATTACTAAATAACTAAATATATTTTTCGGACACGTTTTTTCAGTATTTTGCGTCAAATATATTTTCTTTGAGAAAAACGGAAATTTCAAAAACTCCAAATTTCTGTGTAGTTTTCGAACAAGTTTACAGCTGAATTTTTTTTGTATAAGACAATCGCTTTAACAAGATATAATATTTTCTCAAAATTTCGCAGCACTGGCACCAGTATAAATAAAATTATGCAAACTTTTTGGAAAATGGGTGTCTGAAAAACGGCGTCAAAAGTGACGAACCATGCATTCCTTAAGACGTCATATCTTAAACGCCTTACTGATTTAAAAAAAAAAAATAATTCAGTTTCACATTCAGAAAAGTTTAAATTTTAATTTGGTATACATTTTATATGCAGTTTCAAAAAATATTCATAAGTGTGATTCCACCTTAAGTATATTCAGTTCAAACTTCTATAGGGCGATACTGTTGTCCATAATAGTCTTTTTTACTTAGTCGATAACGTTTTAACACAGTTTAATACCCAGTTTGTTATAGCTCAAATAACGTTAATGAACGTAAGCGTTTGATGTTTATCTTCAATCTGGTTTTGTCGTGCCCTTAATGTTGTCGTGCCCTTAATGTTGTCGTGCCCTTAATGTTTAGTTCTCTTATTGCTCTGGCTTCTGCTGTCGTGCCCTTAATGTTTAGTTCTCTTATTGCTCTGGCTTCTGCCAAGTCATTGCGTACATGTTTATATTCATATATACATGATCATCTGTGTGTTATATTGCTATTAATGCTGCCTTGATTGTTAGAGAATATAGCCTGGCGGGGATTGCTTTATTTACAATGTCCCATATTATTGGGATGACAACAGGGGAAGAGTGATATTACGTGCACCCTAGAGCCTGGTTTAAAACTCCAGCGGCCTTTATGCACTGGCCGTTCCAAGGCGGTAGCCCTACTGTCAACCCGTTTGCGTTTGTGACGTCACATGCTTTGCTTCTTATTAACATTACAATCGTTGTTTGTTTCAATGCGTGTTTTGATTGACTGCATGATCTGTGAACTACCTACATAAAAGAAGACACACGTTTACTCAACGACAGATTTTTGAAATGTTAAGACAAAAACTAAGCGAACCACTCTCCATTTAAGTTGTAAGTACAGTGGTCTCCCAATCACAGTGGTCTCCCAATCACACGTGTGTTTTCAGTTGGTTCGCTGGTTTCCACCTACATACACGTTGTCATCCGCGCCATGGATAGTGATTGTGTATAGTTTATATCGTATTCTTATACTTACCAAGGCGTACACAGAGAACCGCGCGGTGGCTTACTGGTAGAGCATCCGTCTGGCATGCGGGAGGTCGTGGGTTCAATTCTCGGCCTGGTATCACCAAATATTTCGTAAAAAAATGATAGCAGTACATAGTAAATTCTCTTGCTTGACGTTTAACATATAAAGGGTATTGCTAGGACTGGTATGTCAGATGTGACTGGGCGCGGTATCATGCCACGCACGCACGCACACACGCACGCACGCACGCACGCACGCACACACACACACACACACACACACACACACACACGCAAACTTACCTAAAGCAGGTGCAGCACGGAAGAAGAAAAGTCCGTACGTCCCAGAGAAGAGACACAGAATCGCGCCTACTCGCAACATGTCTTTATCTTTAAACATTTGCCTTATCCAGTTCATATCACGACTGTTGACGTAGTGTCCAATATATATTAATAATGGGATCGAAATAAAGCAATACGCTTTCTTTGTAATTTGAATACAGCTGGCTTGTGGAACGTCGGTAGTTCTATCACGATGCCCGCCCGTACACGACAATTGCTCGGAGGGACACCACGGGGTCTTCCTTCACCAATGGAAGCTGGAAAGTTGCCATATGACCTTAGCTGTTGGTGCGACTATAAAATCCAATTCAATTCTATTCAATTCCACTTATGTTACCGGGCATAAAAAGATCGAAATCATTCGTTGATTCCCCTCACGATCTCATAATCAGACTCCCCTCAAAGTCAGGGGCGGTACCTAAAGGGCCAGTCACATTGGCCTTACGACTTCTTGCGATCAAGAAAATGAAGAAAATCGCAAGAGATCGCAGAAAATCGTGCGGTAAGCCGTATGCAGTCGCAGGCGATCGCAGATACTCGTACAACAAAAATTGGTCGCAGCAAGGTTTTTGAACATGCACAAAAACCTTGTTGCGACCGAAGTGATCGCAAATGGTTGCAAGAGGTCGTACAACTATATGCACGACATCTCGCAGGCTTTCGCAAGTGATCGCAGATAATCTCAATATTTTTTGGGCACCTGTGCAGCTGCGTACAATTGCACTACCAGTTGCACATCCTTGTGATCGGTCTTACGATAGATGGTGCATGTCCACGACTTTTCGTGCTAGCGATTTTAAAGTAGCGCCACCTCTGAGATCTCTTTGCTACCAGCTGCGGGATTATAATAAAATATATAAAGATAAAATAATAAACCAAGTTTTATTCATTGAAATATTATCGGGAAACCTATAGTGTCACAATATTTAGTTTGATTTAGTTATAATTTTATATCTTGCAATGTTCAAATCACATATATATGAGAAGATGAATTTATAAACCACACGACAGGTCACATGTAGTCGCTCAGCCAATCGCAATATTCTGCAAGTGATCGTAGACAGTCGCACGTGCGATCTCAGCAATTCGTACGACAAGTCACGGATCTTTGCACGATTGCTGTCCGATTTTGGTCATGCAATGGATCGTAATGAACCTCGTAGTGTGACTGCAACGTCTGCGATTGCCTCCGACCTCGCCGCGACTTTTTCACTCTGCGACTTGGGGAATCGCAAGCGATCGTAAAGGCAGTGTGACTGAGGCTTAATTGATGGGAGGAGCTAACGCTACACGATTTACCGGAACGGAGTTGATTTACCGAAACGGACCGAAACGGAGATACGAATTACTGAGTTTGTTTTGATGATTTAAAGACTAATGCGCACATACATATTTAATTTTCAGTCCAGTGATATGTTTAAATACGTCTTTAAATAATAATTATACCGCATACAGCAGAGTGGATCAAGAAGACTTACCGAAACTGACTTTGTTTTTATTAGCTCTACTGGCCGAAAGGGTGATGTGTTGTCCGTCCGTCATTCCGCCCGTCCGTCCGTCTCCGTCCTCCCGTCCGTTCGTCTGTCTGCCTGTTAACTTTTGCCTTGTGGGCACTCTAGCCCCTCCATTTTTCATCCGATCTTTACCAAACGTATATACAGTAGTTATATATCCATAAGATCTCGGACCAGTTCTTGAACCAGCCAGATTCAATTGCTAACAGCTGAGTTATCTGCCCTTGAATTTACAAATATGCATATTTTTTTCTTGTGGTCACTATAGCCCTCCATTTGTCATTTGATCATAACCAAACTTACACAGTAGTATTATATCCATAAGATCTCGGACGGGTCTTCATTTTTTCATCCGATCTTTACCAAATTTTACCAGATTGTTAATGTCAATGAATGCTCGGACAAGTTTGAAAACCAGCCAGATCGAACCAGAAACAGCGGAGTTATGGCCCTTGACTTAGTTAAAAATGCTATATGTTGCCTCGTTAAGACGATAGGGCCTTCATTGTTCATCCGATCGTTACCAAACTTTACCAGATTGTTAATATCAATGAAAGCTCGGACAAGTTTGATAACCAGCTATATCGTACAAATAACACTAGAGTTATGGCCCTTGAGTTAGTTAAAAATGTTGTTATATGTTGTTTTTACCCCATTTTCATCTGATCTTTATCAACTTTTCTAGATTAATAATATTAATAAAAGCTCGAACAAGTTAAAAAAACAGCCAAATCGGATCAGTAGTTTACACCGGAGCTATGGCCCTTGCCTTAGTTGCTGTATTTTGCCTCGTTAAGACGATAGGGCCTTCATTTGGCCGGATTTCAACGACATTTTGCAGGGATTATCAGTACCAAGCCTAGTTGTGCAGGTCATCGCCGTGTTCCAGTTGAATGAAATTTGGCGGAGTTATGGCCCGTTAAAGCTATAGATTTTAGTACACACATTTTGTCTAGATTAGTATATTCTGAACTCCTGCCGGATTGCAACGAATCTTGGCGGGGATAATGAGTACTGAGCCTAGTTGCGCATGTCATCGCCGCGTTCTGACTGAATGATTTTTGGCAGAGTTAAGGCCCTTTAAAGGTTTTAATACTCTAACTAGCTCTCCTGAACCCCTGGCTGGATTTCAACGAAACTTGCCAGAGATGATTAGTACTAAGCCTAGTACTTAGTATTGCCGTGTTCCTGTTGAATGATGTTTGACAGAGTTATGGCCCATTATACACAAACTTTATCCGGACTTTTTCCCGAAGTCCTGGCTTGATTTCAATGAAACTTGACAGGAATGATCAGTAATGGTCAAGCCTAGTTGCGCATATTATTGTCGTGTTCCGGTTGAATAATGTTTGTTTGAGTTGTGGCTCTTTAAGGTTTCAATATATAAACTTTGTCCGTACTAGTTCACTGTCTACGAAACTTGGCTGCGCATATCATTGTCGTGTTCCAGTTGAATACATTTTGGCGGAGTTATGGCCCTTTAAAGGTTTTAATACACAAACACAAAGGTAATCGGGTAAAATAACACACACACACACACATATCTTGTCTAAATGTGAATGCATTTATAAAACGGGTTTTGTCCTCTAGCGTAAAGGGCCCCCTCTACATGGGTACAACTTGGGGAACTTGCAGTAATTTGTATGTTCGACTGCCATTAGCTCACTGCAGGGCAAAGGGTTTTGTTATATGTGCCACAACAACTAATATTCCCCCCACCCCCACAACCACAGACTATATAGCAAGTAGAGCGATACAGGCCCTACCGGGCCTCTTGCTAATTATAGACTTATAGCCTAAGTGTATCTTTTATTTTTGATATATAATTAATAGTATAACCATTTTCGAGTATATATTACTTTTAAAAAAGAGTTCTTCTTCTTTAAATGATAAATATACCACATACAGGAGGATGGGCATAGAAGCTGGTGGAAAGCACATTTTCAAATGGAGATTGCATTGATTAATTCAAGACTAATATCTGTGATGTTTCATACTTAATTTAATAAACATTTTTGAGGATATATTACTAAAATATTTATGTTTACGTCTTAAAATTATAATGATACTTATATACAAATATACATGTGGCAAAGATAACAGTTCAGCAACTAAATTTAAATAAGATAAGACTATTGTTGGTAAGCACATTTATGATAAAGATTAACAGGACGGGTTCGAGTTAATGGAACAGCTCCTACCTACAAATTCCCGCTCTCGCAACCGCAACCAATGCCCTCAAAAAAGCGTTTTCACACACACACGCACGCTCTTTCGTGTATGAATAGATATAACGCGTACGTCGTTCAGTGGTAGATCGGCGGACTTCAGATAGAGAGGTCGTGGGTTCGATACTCGCCGTGGACATGTTATTTATCTTTGAGCAAGATAATTAACCCACATTGCTTAGTTCTGACTGTACCCGGGAAACCATCGAGAGTGATTAATATAAGTTACAAGAACTAGTTGCGCAATAGATGAAAAAGAAATACGATTATATATATACTGAACCAAACAGCTAACGCCCCAGTAGACAGTACCTTTACAATCTCAATAATAACAATCAAAATAAATTTCATTCTGAACGAGACAAATATCTCGTCAATAACGACTGTAAATTTAAAAAAATCATTCAAATCACCAACGGTACCAGTCTCCAACGGTACCAGTCGGCATATAATAAGTTCATACATTAAAGGCATTGTCTACTGGTGCGTTAGCTGTTTGGTTCAGTATATATAGGAAGTACATGCATACGTTTGATTTCTGTGTCTCTCACCATAGTTGGGCGCCCTGCCGTAGTTCGCCCGAAGGTTGTCTGCCCTTGGTAGTTCGCAAATATTTCTTCATATATATCATTCTGCTTTGTGAACGCGAATCTTTTACGATATCCCAAATTTCGAAAGTTGCCGTCGTGAGTTCAAATTATCTCACTTTTTATATATTTACTGAATTCACAGTATCCCCAAGATACGGCATCTTTCATTGGTTGAATGCTTAAATGTGATCCCATTCATATGAGATAGAATTGTGTGTATGTATGCGTGTATATGTTAATTGTGCCTCCAGACGAGTGGGTTATGATGTATGTGTTGCAGCTATCCTTTTTAGGAAGTGAATGCAAACGTTTTATTTCTGTGTCTCTCATCATAGCTAGGCGCCCTGCCGTAGTTCGTCCGAAGGTTGTCTGTCCTTTGTAGTTCGCAAATATTTCTCCCTATATATATATACATGTATATATATATAATTATATAATTATTTATAAATACATCACGCACACGCTCTCGCGTATGAATATGTATATACATCACTAACACAACGGGCATACATACATTGCATTAACATATCTGTATGTATATGTCAGTTGACTAAGACTAAAAGCAAGGTCTTTAGTAAAACATATAGTTGAAACTTCATACTCAAACTCCTGTTAAAAACCCATAGCAGGTACGAAGACACGTGGTAAGGAATAGCCGGTTGGTTGGTTGAATGGTGTTTTGCATCATTGTTTGCACATGCTAGGCTATATATTACGGTCGATTGCATGATAGAAACAGACAAGTACTGTAAAGACCATGCTATCCGTAAGAATCGACATTTTCACACTACTTACAAGTCGAGCGTCAAGTGGGATACGAACCTGCAGCGGTGAGGGTCGAGCACGTTTCAAATACAGCGTCTTTACCATTCCAGCCCAGAGGGGAACCGGACTTCGCCCCAGCGTTTTCGGTAAAACTTACACAGATACGTGGAAAATGGACACAACATTTTTACACAATTGAAGAAAATATTTACATTTTCTCAGTAAAATTCTACGTAAAATTGCGAATTTTATGCAAAATTGTATATAACCACCCTTCTCCGGGGTGTACAATCTATACATTTATGGAAAAAATAGATATATTAGACTCTCTTCAGAGTCCGGTTATATAAAACCTACCATCTTCAGGGTTTAAAACCTGTACATGTATGTATTTAAACCTTTGATATATATTGGGCTGTCCTCATATAAAGAAATATAAAAAGATCGGACAGGGAAAGTAGCATTCAAGGAGGACAGTACAAAACTGATATAGACACTGGAGTTGTTAGGTTTTTCTGAGAAGAGTCCGATATATATATATATATCAGGAGTATAGATATATAAATGTATAGATTATAGCCATTGGAACCGTTAGGTTTTATGTAACCTGACTCTGAGAAGAGTCCGCTTTATATCAGAAGTATAGCAATCTCATTAAAATCATATCCTAATTACGCTTTGATACACTCCGCTATATGATCTGACTACACTCCCTTGTAGGTCACGTCAGGTCGACCTTCATCTAATCAATATTCATGAGAAGTTTAGCTTAATTCAACCAATGAAATCGCGCGTTTTTGATATGCACTCCGGTGAACTGAACAAACGAAAATCCACATAAAACACATAGATCTATATCCAAATAAAGATAGTTTTCGTGTGTTGTTGCTGTTGATTGCACGATAAATTCATAAAAATGCACTAAATGGCATGATACGAAGAAAATCATAGGCGCTGCCATGTGTGATTTGAAAATATATATTCCACCGAAAGTATTACGACATTAGCATTAGTACTCTAAATGTATAGTAAGAGGTAGTACAGCTGGTCCGCTTAGCTCAGTTGATAGGAACTTGTCTGATAACCCGAGAGTTTGACCCGCGAGTGTCATTTTAGTGCGGGTTAAATTCAACGAACAGATAATTTTTTTGTACCACTATTAAATTCCGTCAAACAATCTTTTCTTTATTTGTTTTTCAGTAAATATTCAATAATGGTTGGTGTATTATGTTTTGTCAACGCAATTATTTTGAGTGTTATAAGCTAAAAGTTACGGACATTGTCTCTTTCAATTACCGAGCGTAGATTGTTCCACAGCGTTTTACATGTTGACGCCTACATTCCAAACCCGTTACGTTGCTACAACTACCAAGCCTTTGGGCACCACAACTCCAGGTGTACTAAAGAAGAATGTTGTGGTAAATGTGGCGAGTCTGCATTCAAGCATAACGAACCAGATTGTCCTAACCCTTTCAAATGTACCAACTGCAGTCTAGGACATCACGCAAATTCAGAATTATGTGAAAAATTCAAAAAAGAAAAAGAAATTATAACAGTTAAATATACACAAAACATTCCCTTTCCAGAAGCACGAAAATTGATTGAAGAAAAATATAAAAGTTCAAGTCCGACCTCTTACGCATCTATTCTCAAAACAACAGCAACACACATAGAATGCAGGGATGCAAGTACGCAATACGAACCACAGTCAGAAATTCAAAATACAAAGAATACTTCCTCAGTACCAAATCCAAACAAAAGTCAACAAATACAACTTAACAAACCAAAATTAAATTTTTCACCTAATCAAACTTTTTCATTTAAATCAAACACAAAATCGGCAAGCTCTGGCAATGTCAAGAGCACGTCAATTTCTCAGAATTGGAAAGCGGGTTCTTCTGAGACTGTCAAGTCTAGTAGTTCCCCAATCGTAAAGCATTATACTTCCTCGGTTGGAAGGCCTAGTGCTGCACCAACTAAGGAAGTTGGAAAGCCTAGTGCTTCTCCAACTAGGGAGCACAAAGAGCAGCCAAAGGTGTCTAACGGCCCTATTGAGCTGCATAACAAATTCATGCATAACAGTTTATGGACATTTCAGAGCCAGCAGCTGCACTGCCACTTCCATCCTCTCATGAAAAGTTAGTTGAGGTGCCACTTCAGCTGACTTCTTCCAGGGAGGAGGATTCATCAGTGGAGATGTCACTGCTTGAGTCTCCTAAGACCTCTCCTAAATCTAAGGCCAAAAATAAAAATCGCCTTAGCGCTAAATAATGGGTAAAACTAATAAGATCATTCAATGGAATTGTCGAGGTTTGAAACCAAATTATGATGAAATCAGCTTAATTTTAAATGAACACAACCCTATTGCCATTTGTCTTCAATAAACATTCTTGAAGACAAGTGATAAGGTATCTTTTAAGCAAAACTCACTATACAATCATATTTGTGATACCGGGGACAAGGCGACTGGTGGAGTTTCGATAATCGTTAATCGAAATATTCCTCACAGACCTGTTGCGTTGAAAACAAATTTGCAAGCTATTGCGGTCAGTGTTACTATGCACAGAGTCATAACAATATGTTCCTTATATTTACCACCTAGTTCTTCACTAGACCCTAAAGACCTAAATCACCTAGTTGCACAATTACCATCACCTTTTATACTCTTGGGCGATTTTAATGCACACAACTACATCTGGGGTTGTAAAGATATAAACGATAAAGGCAAGAAAATTGAGGATTTCTTAGCAAAAAACAATTTGTCTTTTTAATAATAAGTCACATACTTATTTACATCCTGCTACAGGATCTCATTCTTCCATTGATTTAACAATATGCGATTCAACCTTTTGATGGATTTTTCGTGGAGTGTTCGAGACGACCTCTGTGGAAGTGACCACTTCCCCATATTTCTTGAAAATATCGGCCCTCCACTTCTCGAAAAACGCAACGATGGAAACTTCGCAAGGCTGATTGGACTACGTTTCAATCTCTTTGCGAGGAACAATTAAAGCCTTTCGTTTTTGAGGATGTCGAAGACGCAACTGCTCTTTTTACCAAAACTCTTCACGATATATCTGATCAAACTATTCCAAAAACCTCGGCAAATCCTAAACCCCCACATAAACCATGGTACGACGATGACTGCAAAAAGGCAGTCAGCGATCGTAAAGCTGCATTAAATAATTTTAACTTGCGGCCACCTCAAACAAATATAGATAACTTTAGAGTTTTTCGTGCGAAAGCCCGTCGTACTATTAAGGATAGCAAGAGGAAATTCTGCAGATCTTACGTCTCTAGGCGGAATTCTCGCTCATCTCTTAAGAAGACATGGGACATGGTCCGGAAAATAAGCGGTAAAGGTAATTCTAGTTCTGTAAATCATCTTAAAACAGATAATGGAGATATAACGTCTGTCAAAGATATTACAAACACTTTGGCAGAAACTTTTAGAAAAAATTCTTCTGATGAAAATTGTCAACCAAATTTTCTGAAAAATAAGAAACTAAAAGAACAGAAGAAGCTTAACTTCAAGTCGAAAAACTTGGAGAAATACAATAAACTATTCACTCTCAAAGAACTCCGAGAGTCCGTTAAGAAGGCTCATGATACATCAGCTGGTCCTGATGATATCCATTACCAATTATTAAAACATTTACCTGAATCCTGTCTCTCTACCCTTCTTGATATATATAATAAGGTTTGGGTGACGGGAAACTTCCCCGATTCTTGGCGGGAAGCAATCGTTATTCCAGTCCCCAAACCTAGTAAGGATCATACAGACCAAATAAATTATCGCCCAATCGCTTTAACTAGTTGTATATGTAAAACCATGGAACGAATGATTAATGAGAGACTCGTTTGGTACCTGGAGTCCAACAAACTGATAACAAAGTTTCAAAGTCGATTCCGGCGCCAACGAGGCACAACAGACAATCTCATTCGATTTGAATCGTTTATTAGGGAAGCTTTCATAAAAAAAGAACATCTAGTCGCTGTATTTTTTGACTTGGAGAACGTTTATGATACTGCATGGAAGTACGGTATTATGAATGCTCTTTATGACCTTGGTCTTAGAGGTCGATTACCCATTTTTATAGAGAAATTCTTAGATGATAGACAGTTTCGTGTCCGAATGGGTTCAACCCTCTCTGATATTCATGAACAGGAGATGGGTGCGCCACAGGGCAGCATACTCTCTGTCACCCTTTTTAATATAAAAACTAACAGTATAGTTAAATGCATCAATCCTGGTGTGGATTGCTCTCTATATGTCGACGACTTTGTTATATGTTATCGTGCAAAAAACATGAACACTATTGAGAGACAACTGCAACAATGTCTGAATAAACTTCAGACCTGGTCGGATGAAAATGGTTTTAAATTTTCTAAATCTAAAACTAATTGTATGCACTTTTGTCAACTACGTAAACATCATGAAGACCCTCATCTAACACTGGATGGGTCACCAATACCAGTAGTGGATGAAACAAAATTCCTTGGTCTTATTTTCGACCGTAAATTGACGTTTATACCACACCTTAAATACTTGAAGGCCAAGTGCCTTAAAGCTCTTAATTTACTTAAAGTTGTTGCAAACACTAACTGGGGAGTCCTTTTACAACTTTATAGATCTCTTATCAGATCCAAGCTGGACTACGGCTCAATAGTATATGGATCGACTCGTAATTCATACTTGCAGATGCTCGATCCTATACATAATCAAGGATTACGACTCGCCTTAGGTGCCTTTCGTATATCACCAGCCGAAAGTCTGTACGTTGAAGCTAATGAACCATCACTGTCTCATAGACGGGACAAATTAGCCCTTCAATATGCCATTAAATTAAAATCTAACCCTTCAAACCCAACTTTCGATAATGTTTTTAATCCTAGTTCTGAATCTCTTTTTGATAGAAAACCGAAGGCCATTCGACCATTTGGTCTTCGTATTAAACCAAAATTAAGAGACACTGAAATCGATCTAAATTTGATTGCCAAGTACAAAGTACCACAAATTCACCGTGGACTTTGGAAACACCAACAATTATTTTCGATCGAGGCCAGTATATATTAGGAGTATAGATATATAAATATATAGAGTATAAACACTTGATATGTTAGGTTTTATATAACCTGACTCTGAGAAGAGGCCAATATATATCAGGAGTATAGATGTATACATGTATAGAGTATTATATAGTCACTGGATATGTTAGGTTTTATATAACCTGACTCTGAGGAGAGTTCGATATCCCCTGAACACAATTGCTAAGTATCAACTTTTGTATCTTAACTAATTTTCTTATTTTAAATATATTTTAGAATAGATATATGGTAAGTATTTTGTTTTGACCCATAGTTTGTAAAACATTTTTTTTTGTTTAAATTGTTACATCTTTTGAGAGTTACCCTCCCTTTATATGAAAACATGAAATGTACTGATAAAACACATAACATGAGTCAAAAATCGCTTAAAGATATAAAATTCTTAAAAGTGGTATGAAATAATAGAAAAAAAACAGAAAAAAAAATTGACCCATTTATCGCAGATTTTCCATCTATAAAAAAATGAAATAGGGATAATCTTAAATTACCTCCCTTTACATTGAATATTGTTTGAAATTTAAGTAACTGTAATTCAGCGTTAACATTAAATATTTCGAAAAGTTCTTTTGCAAACGCATTTGTAGTGATAATGCTAGTAAAACATGATGTCAAAATAATTTTAACTGGCATATTTTAGAATTAGGAACATCGAAAGCTTCACTAATTCGAAGTACTTAATAAAATCCTATATACCCAGTTGTATAAGTGTTATAACTTATTTCTAAGAAAACACATCGACTTAAAAGTTTTAAAATATGTTCATGCAATCAGACCAGACGATTTACACTCGTTATTTTGCAGTTTAACCGTATCTCTAATCAAGCTCAAAATACACTAAACAATGAAAATATTATTTACATAATTATTCTTAAGTTGATACTTAGCAATTTGGTTTAGTATATATCAGGAGTATAGATATAGGAATGGATAGAGTATAGACACTGGAAATGTTAGGTTTTATATAACCTGGCTCTGAGGAGCGTCCGATATATATCAGGAGTATATATATATAAATGTATAGAGTATAGACACTGAAGATGGATAGTATAATACAACCTGACTCCGAGGAGAGTACAATATACATACATATATATATGTACATACATTTACATATGTTAAAAAAATGAATTGTGTGTGGCATGTTTTCATTGATACCGAATACACGTGTGAGTTTCATTCAAATTTATGCCGTGGTTAAGAATATATTAGGTACTAGGCATTTTGTCCAAGTACAAAAGGGGGCATAACTTTGCCAAAATATGTTGCAGAGTTATGTGACTCGCGCATGTCATGCTATTTATTGATACGGAACACATATGTGAAGTTTCATTCCAATCGGTTCAGTGGTTAAACAGGTTATTATGTTACATACTCATATTTAATACAATTTGACTAAGTATAAAAAAGGCCATAACTTTGTCAAAATATGTTGCAGAGTTATGTAGCTTGTGCATGGCATGTGGTATATTTATTCCAAATACATGTATGATATTTCACTGCATTTTGTCAAGCAGTTTTTGAGATATGAGTTTACCGATAAAAAAAAGGTTAACCAGCGCCGACGGAGACCCTACATGACGCCGGAGCAAGTAGAATAGCTCGTCGTTTCTCGTCGGTAGAAACGTAGTGGGTTACCTTACTATTATACTGGGTAAAGTTTATCGAAATAAAACAATAAACTGTTATTTATCATTATCTTTCATAAACAGGACTCAATAAAACATGAGCCTACTGGTATATATCGGACTACTTAGGTGCGTTCTTTGCGTCCAAAGGATCCTCTTTTCAACGTATATACTTATTTGTTTGTAGTATATACTCAAGTGGATTGATAAACATCTTGAAATTACAGTTACGCATATGCTGTCGTTGTGGTTTATACTAATTTCCATTCCAATATGAAAAAAACACCAACGCCGTGTTGCAATATCAGTCAGCTCCGCCCATTTTATGCTCCACCTCTTACTCTGAGAAGAGTCAGGAAGAATATGACAGTGAGGGGAGTCAACGAACGCTTATAGTCTTTATATTGTAGTAGTACCAGTATGTCAAACAGTTTTCTGAATATTCAAATATTCAAATGTGTACTTTCCCGATATCCTGGGTACCGATCCTTATGAGTAAGCGTTTTCTGTACCGATCCTTATGTGCAAGCGTTTTTGTTTAATGTCTTGTTTTTGTGTGTGTTTTTGTTGTTGTTGTTTTAAAAAACTTCAATGTTATATTGTATGCTTATTATATAATGTACTTTTAGGTAATACCATTATTTAAACGAGATATGAGTATTATTAATTGCCTTTTATTATCCCAAAGACTTTGCCATTAATTGATATTACCAATCAAAACGTAGCAATGGGAGCTTATATATAAGAATATATAAGGCTTACAGACATGTTGCAACTCGTGACACTTCATGCAGAATACCGTGCCATTGAGAGATCTTTTGGATATAACCGTATCATTCAAATAATGAAGTTTTAGCATTTTAGATGTATGCATTTCATCGCAGTCAGCCTTCTTGAGCGCATACAACCTGTGGCCCAGTGGATAGCACGGTGGACTTGAAATCCGGAGAACTCGGGTTCAAGCCTCGCCGGTGCTACTGAGTTTCGTCAGTGTGTTATTTGGCAAGTCACTTTCCCGCGTGAAGAAAGAGGTAGCCTCGTACATCTGATAGGGACGTAAACCGGGCGGTCCTGTGTATCGGAGTCTATCCTTCAAGTTAAAGAACTATAGTAATCTATATTTTATTAAGATTATGGATTCCTCTCCCCTCTCTCTGGGCGGGTCTTAATAACATATAATTTGTTGATAATCCGTTAAACAACATCCAATTCATTCAATTATGTTTGTTTATAAGTGGATCTTCAATAACTTTACCCACAAAATAAAAGGTAAACATATAATTTGTGTCAACAACAAAGTAAATACTGATACTGTGATTTTAAGGCAGTACATAGACCCCTGTATTATAGTCGTTGTCATTGTCGCAACAACCCCCGTTAGTGGCAATAAATGTTCGATATTTTTCAGGTAACTGTTATTCAGTTTGCACTATTTCTGCATGCACATAAATAGGTTATTACTATAATAAAATGCAAAGAATATGTTAAGAATGTACTATTGTAACAACTGTTCCAATTCTAACAACTAGTTGCCGTGGTTAGTAGTTAGTACAGTAGTCTATGTATAACCCGTCCTCTTCTTTTTCTTGCAAATGCATACAATAGTTTTGGTTCAAACATATTTTATTTGTCCTTATTATTACAACATGGAATCAGTACACAATAGCAGAAAAAGGATTAGAACGAAAGTAAAATACTTATGATGTTCTTCTCCTATGCATACTTCTTTATTGTGATTTATGTGGGCGGGGTAATTCAAACTGTGTTAAACATCGTTAAAACAGATATAACTTGCAATTAAAAAGCATTAAAATAAACATCTACTGGATTTTGTGTTTGCATATGTGTTAACTATTGCTTCGTGTCTTTATTATATGTGTAAAACATATTCAACATGTCTTAATCAATCATCGTAAGTATTAAACAATTAAGACGAATGAAAACTGGCAACATGGTTGATGAGAGAGAAGTGCCAGTGGCTTTGTTTAAAATTGACGTTGAATAGTGGAGCATGCCGTCTTTTCGACAGCTCTTGTTTAGTATGGATCTTTCTATATTTGGTGGATGGAACTCCATGTGATGCTTTTAATCTTTAGTTTATATGCTTGTCATTGTCTGCGTTCCATTTTGCTCTTCTAAATTATGTATTGATTGGATGTTTTGTTTGGTGGTGTCGGGGATTGTCTTGTACTTGGCAATGTCTACCATGTTCCATACCATTCGTATTAACACTGGCATACAGCGCATAGCTTTGTCAGTAACCTGGCATTGCATGTGGCTGAAACTGCTTCTTAAGTCCACTTACGTGTTGATGATATTCATAATGTACCAGGAACCCCTTGTATTGTAATACTACCATGACCACAGCATACCATTTTGATTACTAGCATGTCTAAAGTACGTCACATATATATATATAACTATCATGGCTTCTCTTTACCACATTTTCTACTACCATGACCACCGTATATCACAAGTATTAATATCATGACCACTGTATATCACATTTAATACTACCATGACTACTAAGACACCTGCACATAATCTTCGAAAGAGGGTGATGCAGTATCCATAGATAGATAGATAGATAGATAGATAAGACTAAATACCACATTTATTACTACCATGGCCACTGAATACCCCATTCATTACTAACATGACTACTGAATACCCCATGTAGTACTACCATGATCTACGAATACTACATGTATTACTATCCTGAACACTGATACCATATTTATTAATAACATACCTAATGTCAAACACCCATGTTAAATTTCCACAGACTGTTATTTACCCATGTTTGTAATATCTTATATCGCTTGTAATGTCTCCATGGAGTGAGTCACTGAATGATAGCATTTGTTTAAATGCCACCCTAGTATAATTTGTACCGTCTTATGATTGTGAATTCAAGAAAAGTTTATATGTATTGGGATGTCCTATGCTGAACAGTGTATGTATACATGCGCAAACGAAAATCAATGAACATTTACTAAAATGGTGGACACAGTTTGTACAACTTTCTGAAGATGAGTTGAAAAGTGTACACATGAGTTCACGGCTGAACATTACAAAAGAACACAAAGAACCATCCACAGACATGTATATTCTAGGTACTGAGAATAGTGGTTTTGAACAGAAAAAAGTAACAATGTTTTCTCATGTTTTATTTCAAAGGAATATTTAGCAGAACCAAATATCTTTTTCAAACATATTTTCAGCATTATAAAATAAATAGCAGAAGATTGACACCCTCACAGGATTGCGATATTATATTTACATACTACCATGACCAATGTATATCACATTTAGGCCATTATTTTTTTACGAACCATCAAGACAGAGAATTACTGTAGGAGGAAGGGAAACAAATTTGGTAAAGCATAGTTTAATTATTTGGACTATCTCTCCTTTGTTGGGTCAAAGTTGTAGTATAACATCATACATAATTTACAGCCATGTATCGATTTCAAAACCAATTGATTTGTATTGTTGTATTTAAATGGCATCAGCTTCGGATCATAGAGCCGCCACTTTATTGATCATTCTTTTGAGAGCAGTCGGCTGAAATCCATTGCTGGTAGCTGTTTTAACATAAAAACATAAACACGTTTATCAGTTATATAAAAAATAGACATAATGCATACATATGATAATGAGAGAAACATGTCTACAACAACGTTAGAGGAAGACAGGAAACATATACATCATCCGTATGGGTATGTACAACACCCTTAATGGAAGACAGGAAACATGTATATCATCCGTATGGGTATGTACAACACCCTTAAAGGAAGACAGGAAACATGTATATCATCCGTATGGGTATGTACAACACCCTTAAAGGAAGACAGGAAACATGTATATCATCCGTATGGGTATGTACAACACCCTTAAAGGAAGTCAGGAAACATGTATATCATCCGTATGGGTATGTACAACACCCGTAAAGGAAGATGGGGAACATATATATCATCCATACGGGTATGTACAACACCCTTATAGGAAGTCAGGAAACATGTATATCATCCGTATGGGTATGTACAACACTCTTAAAGGAAGTCAGGAAACATGTATATCATCCATATGGGTATGTACAACACCCGTAAAGGAAGATGGGGAACATATACATCATCCATACGGGTATGTACAACACCCTTAATGGAAAACAGGAAACATGTATATCATCCGTATGGGTATGTACAACACCCGTAAAGGAAGATGGGGAACATATACATCATCCGTATGGGTATGTACAACACCCGTAAAGGAAGTCAGGAAACATGTATATCATCCGTATGGGTATGTACAACACTCTTAAAGGAAGTCAGGAAACATGTATATCATCCATATGGGTATGTACAACACCCGTAAAGGAAGATGGGGAACATATACATCATCCATACGGGTATGTACAACACCCTTATAGGAAGTCAGGAAACATGTATATCATCCGTATGGGTATGTACAACACTCATAAAGGAAGTCAGGAAACATGTATATCATCCATATGGGTATGTACAACACCCGTAAAGGAAGATGGGGAACATATACATCATCCATACGGGTATGTACAACACCCTTAATGGAAAACAGGAAACATGTATATCATCCGTATGGGTATGTACAACACCCGTAAAGGAAGATGGGGAACATATACATCATCCGTATGGGTATGTACAACACCCGTAAAGGAAGATGGGGAACATATACATCATCCATACGGGTATGTACAACACCCTTAATGGAAGACAGGAAACATGTATATCATCCGTATGGGTATGTACAACACCCGTAAAGGAAGATGGGGAACATATACATCATCCGTATGGGTATGTACAACACCCGTAAAGGAAGATGGGGAACATATACATCATCCGTATGGGTATGTACAACACCCGTAAAGGAAGATGGGGAACATATACATCATCCATACGGGTATGTACAACACCCTTAATGGAAGACAGGAAACGTGTATATCATCCATATGGGTATGTACAACACCCTTAAAGGAAGACAGGAAACATATACATCATCCGTATGGGTATGTACAACACCCGTAAAGGAAGATGGGGAACATATTCATCATCCATACGGGTATGTAAAACACCCATAAATGAAAACAGGAAACATATACACAGCATCCATGCGGATATGTACAACACCTTTAAAGGAAGACAGGAAACATATACACATCTTTTATACGGGTATGTACAATACCCTTAAAGGAAGAGAGAAAATATATACACAACATCCATACAGGTAAGGGATGACAGAAACACATATATACACTTTCCAACCCGGAATGCTAGAACTAATCAAAGTGACGAAGGCACTAATGGGCGGTGCTTCTGTAAGTGTTGGAATGGATGGGAAATGGAAGTGCTGTAAATATAACTTCCATGATTTGTTTTTTAAATTCAGTGATGTTTCAGATTATTGATATTCCTTACCAGTTTCGTATTTCATGTTCATTTTATCATTTTTTGTTCATGTTCATTAAAGGTCTTCATCATGATCCCTGCATTGTTTCAGGTGCCATCTCGCTCACATCAAAAGAGAGCAGTGGCAGCAAAACAATAAACGTGGCTCCAGCGTAAATGGAGTTTCTATGATAGAATTTGCAGCAACTCTGCAGTTCAGGGTGAGAAGGTTGTAGGCCCATTTTCCATATTTTATCTCGATGTACATGGAGGATAAGCCTGGCATGTTCATGCCTGTTAAGCGCCATATAACCTTTCATGTGTTGGTGCGCCTTAAAACCCAATTCAATTCAATTCGTATTTAAACATATTTTAGCTAACTCATATGGCCCGAATTAGCTTCCGTAGATTGTTTTCTAAGCAAGATCGAACACTGACTGTTCTATTTTTAGTAACATGATCACAGACCGTCTGCTTGTAGCACGATTTTAACTCGATTTATAACTTTTTAAACAGATGATAAAAAGTTGACTTAGTGAAATTTTGATAAAATAGGTATGTATGACATAAACAAATAATAAATTGCCTTTATTCTGAACATCGTTTCATATTTAGGGCATCAAATGATTAAGCGGCCTTTTTTTTACAATCACCGACTGATCGTCTGTCAAATGCGTCATAATCAAAATCTCGGAGAAGCGCGTATTAATACATAAACAATCTAAGGATTTACTTAGGAGAATATTTGTTAATTAAACAGTAAGCGAACACACAACGACAATATTTGTAAATTACACAGTAAGCGAACACACATCATCATTTTCTGTCAGTGATCACATAATATCGAATTTATTAAAGGCATGCATGAGAGACTACTTCTTTTAGCGTAGTGTTGCATAATGTTAGGTTTGTCACATTCCTAGGATTCCATTGAAAAAAACCCATTATACCTCTGACGGTGCTGAAGCACCGCCAAAAGTGTATAAACATTATCCATATATAGAAAAGCCAGAAACATATACTCGTACAACATCCTTAAAGAAGGCCGGACATATATAAACAACTTATACAGCACATTTAAACGAATGATGGAAACATTTACTATGCACCCATACAGGAATGCCGGACACATACATTCGGCATCAGAAAGGCAGCAAATCCATAAACGAAGACATTAAACATGCATATACAGAAGCCATATGAAGGCCTGAAAGATAAATACATCATCAATAAAAGGGCGGCACGAAACATTTAGAGAGCATACGTGTAAACTAGAACAATGCATTGTAAACTGTACTTTAAAAACCTTGCCTTAACAAAATTTAACATTAATTTATTTAATCATAACACCATTTTTACAAAGAGCATTCAGCTTATGTGCAAGTAGTTCACTATGGTCAGGGGCGTACCTGGAGCATTTTGAAATGTACGCCAGATATGAGAAGCTTAGGTGCGAACCGAGCAGCGACGCTGCGAGTGTGGGGTAGGTTTGGGAAGGGAAACCTCGCGCCGGTGGGGGTTTGGGCCTCCCACAAGAAAATTTTGAAAATTAGGAGGCAAATGATGCGTTCTCAAGCTATATTTCAGCGTTAATATAGCATTTTGTTTGACACTAGCCCATACCCCCCTCAGCCTTCAGTTTTTATTGCATATTTGGAACTTTTATTTTTTCACTTTTGCTGACGAATTGTACGCATCGGCGTACGTGCGTATGCCTGGATACGCGCCTGATGGTGTACACTTTATATACTAAAGGAAAAGTGAAACGCAACTCAGGAATTTCCGCTATATAAAGAAACTGAACTCGGGAATTTCCGCTATATATCGTATGTATAAACAATCTCTACCCAGAGTTGTCGTTCCTTGTATACACATACACGTCAATGTAATGGCCTCTTAAAGAGATTGATGTACAATATGTTGATGTTTAATCTAACCGTACATGGATCTCCTATCTACGGAATCCTGTTAGGGCCATCGCGATCTCGCGTTTTCAATTTCGCGAGATTGCGATAACGCAAAATAAATTTCGCATTCTCGTCCTATTCTACATTGAAAAAAACGCGAGATTTGCAAGCCAAACTTCGTGCAAACCTCGCGATTTTATCACGTTTTCATTTGGACGAGATCGCGAGAATGCGAAATAAATCTCGCATTCTCGCCGTATTCTACAATGAAAAAAACTCGAGCTTAGCAAATCAAACTTCGTGCAAACCTCGCGCTTTTATATCGGTCTATTGTACGATGAAAAAAATGCGAGAATTACGCGAAGTTTGGGTTAGCAAACCTCGCGTTTTTTTTCTTCGATGTACCAGAGGGCAAAAACAAGAAAACATATTTCTTATTCTAGTAATCTAATAAGAAACAAAAATCGCGAGGTTTGCACGAGTTTTGATTTGCAATCCTCGCATTTTTTTCATTGTACAATATGCCGATATAAAATCGCGAGGTTTGCACGAAGTTTGATTGCAAATCTCGCGTTTTTTTCCATTGTAGAATACGGCGAGAATGCGAGATTTATTTCGCATTCTCGCAATCTCGTCCAAATGAAAACGTGATAAAATCGCGAGGTTTGGCTTGCAAACTTCGCGTTTTTTTTCAAGGTAGAATAGGACGAGAATGCGAAATTTATTTCGCAATCTCGCGAAATTGAAAACGCGAGATCGCGATGGCCCTAACAGGATTCCGTACGTTTTCATTTGGACGAGATTGCGAGAATGCGAAATAAATCTCGCTTTCTCGCCGTATTCTACAATGAAAAAACCCCGCGATATTTGCAATCAAACTTCGTGCAAACCTCGCGATTTTATATCAGCATATTATACAATGAAAAAAACGCGAGGATTCGAATCAAACTTCGTGCAAACCTCGCAATTTTATTCTTATTAGATTACGAGAATAAGAAATATGTTTTCTTGTTTTTGCTCTCTTGTACATCGGAGAAAAAAACGCGTAATTCTGGTGTTTTTTTCATCATACAATAGGCCGATATAAAAGCGCGAGGTTTGCACGAAGTTTGATTTGCAAATCTCGCGTTTTTTTCATTGTAGAATATGCCGATATAAAATCGCGAGGTTTGCACGAAGTTTGATTGCAAATATCGCGTTTATTTTTCATTGTAGAATACGGCGAGAACAAAATATCTTGAGATTTCCCTGAAATATTACGTGGAATTGAGTGTGCAGTATATACATGCATTATATAGCGGAAATTCCCGAGTTGCGTTTCTTTTTCTTTTAGTATATGTTAGAGTAATAATAGCAAACACTCTTACCAAACAAAACCCCCGTGTAGCCCCACCAGTCCCAGCAGCCCTGTAGATTGGTTACCGTGGTGATGGCCTGTGGATACAGGATGATGATGTCATTCAGTTCAGCGACCTCGTTGTAACCTGCATGCCGGACGTAGTGGTCACCAATCTTACTTCTGAGAAAGATTTGATAAATAATAAATACAATAATCACAACAATAAATGGTGAATCAAGTCACATTATTTTAAAAAGAATTTTAGTTTTAACTTTGACTTAAGCTTGATGGTAAACAGGTCATCAACGCATTTATTAAAGTTACTAGTATTTACATGAGAGAGAGAGAGAGAGAGAGAGAGAGAGAGAGAGAGAGAGAGAGAGAGAGAGAGAGAGAGAGAGAGAGAAATAGAGAGAGAGTATTCATAAGATTCAGAGATTACCACATTCTAACTATCGATTTAGATTCCCCTGGTTCTTGTCCATATAAGCATAACACATTGTTGATCATGTACATATGAATATATAGAAATAAAGCATACAAAGTCACAATGCAAGTACTCATTGACTTGGCAGAAGCCAATGCAACAACGAATGAGATATATGTCACGCCTCGCTTCACAACAAAATATACAAAAGACAGCCTCTGTCCACAACACAAGATACATAAAACAACATACGTCCACAACAACATAGATTAGACGGCATCCTACAATATAATAACAACAGAGAGATATTTATCCGCTAGGCTGCAGAAGAATCATTAGGCAACTGTATTTTTTTCACTTAATAATTGGTAAAGTATGTATAACAAAATGTGAATGCTTGTTGTTGAGTTAACGTAAAAAAAACACTTACTGTCCCATTTGACATCCGTGAAAAGCCACATGGAGCTTACAACCTGGTATTAAAGCATTAAAGTAAGAAGATACATGTATACACGGGCTAATTGTACTGAGTATTATTTTTAAATAAAAGTTTTTATTTATCGTTGGAACCGATATTTGATTCATTACGTTATCACTCAATACAATCAAACGTGACTTCCGATGATGTTTTTTATTTAACAGTGATCCTTTAGTAGGGACAAGTAATAAAAGTTATAACGTGTTGTTTTGTCCTTGCAGCACATTGGCACGTAAATATAGCCGATTGTGTCCATACATACGTGTTGTTTTATCCCTGCAGCCAGTCGGCACGTACATATAGCCGATTGTGTCTAGATACTTACGTGTTGTTTTGTCCCTGCAGCCCGTTGGGATATAAATATAGCTGACTGTGTCCATATACATACGTGTTGTTTTATCCCTGTAGCCCGATGCTACGTAACTATAGCCGATTGTGTCCATATACTTGCGTGTCGTTTTGTCACTGCAGCCCGTTGATACGTAAATATAGCCGATTGTGTCCATATACGTACGTGTTGTTTTGTCACTGCAGTCCGTTGGTATAGCCGACTGAGTCCATATACTTACGTGTTATTTTGTCCCTGCAGCCCGTTGGCACGTACATATAGCTGATTGTGTCCATATACTTACGTGTTGTTTTGTCCCTGCAGCCCGTTGGCACGTAAATATTGCCGATTGTGTCCATATACTTACGGTCGGAATCTACAGTTTTCTTTGAAATTTTCAGACATGTACACTAATTATGTTAAATAACTTGAATTCTATTTTTCAAAATTTAACAAACATGCCCTATTCCAGAAAGACCATATAATTTCCTCTCAAAATACAGCAAATACATGCAAGAAAGCAACAAAGTCAGTTTCTCTGCCTACAAATACAATTCATTTACCCCACCCACTCAGCACTCAAATAAAGGAAAACATGACATTTATAGACACACGACAGCATATACCTGTCCCTTATTTGAGATATAACACATCCATAATTGAATGACAAACACTCCAAATTGTCTATTTCTACATACCTTATCCGGCTTTTTTTTTCGTAATCTTATGCCGAATGGAGAAATGCAGGAAATTATCAAATAAAGCTACCATTTACAACATAGCCACCAGTTACTGGTTTCTGTTTACAGGCGCTATACCGGTTACAGTACAAAAAGTTTATTTACACCAAAATTAACTATTATGTCATACTAAGTCAAAAACACCACATTTGTGGATTTCTTTTTTATTGTCTAGCCTGTACATGGCTTTTAATGTCTTAGATTTCTGTTTTATAAGAAATTCCCCATGGACATTCATTCGAAACTAAGGAGTCTCCCCTACGTGTTGTTTTGTCACTGCATCCGTTGGTACGTAAATATAGCCGATTGTGTCCATATACTTACGTGTCGGTTTGTCACTGCAGTCCGTTGGCACGTAAATATAGCCGATTGTGTCCATATACTTACGTGTTGTTTTGTCACTGCAGTCTGTTGGTACGTAAATATAGCCGATTGTGTCCATATACTTACATGTCGTTTTGTCACTGCAGTCCGTTGACACGTAAATATAGCCGATTGTGTCCATATACTTACGTGTCGTTTTGTCCATGCAGCCCGTTGGTACGTAAATATAGCCGATTGTGTCCATATACTTACGTGTCGTTTTGTCCCTGCAGCCTGTTGTCACGTAAACATAGTCATCTTTGTCCATATACTTACGTGTCGTTTTGTCCATGCAGCCCGTTGGTACGTAAATATAGCCGACTGTATCCATATACTTACGTGTCGTTTTGTCCATTCAGCCCGTTGGGACGTAAATATAGCCGTCTGTGTCCATATACGTACGTTTCGTTTTGTCCCTGCAGCCCGTTGGTACGTAAATATAGTCACCTGTGTCCATATAGTTACGTGTCGTTTTGTCCCTGCAGCCCGTTGGTACTTAAATATAGCCGATTGTGTCCATATACGTAAGTGTCTTTTGTCCCTGCAGCCCGTTTGTACGTAAATATAGTCGATTGTGTCCATATACTTACGGTGTCAGACAAGTCAGGAAATACTTCCGGGTCGTAGGTTGCTGAAATAGTTCCTTGAAAGAATCCAATGTTTCTAGTTTGCATGTGTTTTTCCCAAGATTAGTTTCTATTTCATTGTTAAATCTAACCTGAGGTTAAAGTAGTATGTATGTTGTCATGAATAGTAAGTATTATACTGTGTTTGTCAGGATTATTTCTTTGGAGAGTATGAGCACAGAGGTTAGGTTGACTGATGTTTATTTCAAAATACGCATAGTGCGAATGAATGACGCGAAATGTTGAAAAACTGAATCGGTGTTTTATTCCAGATATGGGACCGTTTGCTAGCCAAATGTGTTTAATACACAGAATAAAAGTGTATTTAAGCGAACGAATGTTGTGGAACTTGTGACTGATCTCCAAATATAGCCTATTATGCATTGTGTTCAATGGGCTGATTTTCACCGGTCTGACACCTTACGTGTCGTTTTGTCCCTGCAGCCCGTTGGTACGTAAATATAGCCGATTGTGTCCATATACGTACGTGTCGTTTTGTTCCTGCAGCCCGTTGACACGTATATAAAGCCGATTGTGTCCATATACTTACGAGTCGTTTTGTCCCTGCAGCCCGTTGCTACGTCCATATACTTACGTGTTGTTTTGTTACTGCAGCCTGTTGTCACGTAAGTATAGCCGATTGTATCCATATACTTACGTGTTGTTTTGTCCCTGCAGCCCGTTGGTACGTAAATGTAGCCGATTGTGTCCATGCTGTACATGCCTGGCGTGGAAACGTAGAAGAAATCTTCCTGACTAAACTTCGATAACTGAAATATATTCACAATAAATGGCTTCATAGATATCTTCAGAAAGTAGTGCAAGAAGACGCAATTGTTTTCTTGATGACACAAGTGAAATCAGTAAAATAGACGATGTCTCTATATTCGGGTAAAGGAAGAAACCTATAACTACCAAAACTAAATTATTAGGAATAAGTCTAATAATGATATCTGACAATGCAATGGTAAAATTTCTAGATTAAAAAAATCGACCGGTAAATAAACTTACATGTGTTTAAAATGACTAAAACGCCATACAACCACATATAGATTAAACTGTGCCAGGAGCCTATCAACACTAACAAACAAGAAAACGTTGTAACTTTTAGTATAATGACATATATATGTTTTAAGCGTTATTGTATATGAAACTTTGTTTTTCTATAAATAAGCAAGAGGCCCAAGATGCATATCTAGGCTTGATACTGATCCTTCCTGCCAAGTTTCACTAACATCCACCCAGGGGTTCAGAAGAACTAATCTGTAAACATTTAAAGAGCCATAACTCCGCCAAAAAATCATTCAACCGGAACACAGCGATGACAGGAACAACTTGGCTTGATACTGATCATCCTTGCCAAGTTTCGCTGAAATTTGGCCGGGGGTTCAGCAGCACTAGTCCGGAAAACGTTTGTGTATTTAAACGTGTAAAGGGCCATAACTCCGCCAAAAATCTTTCAACCGGAACACGGTGATGAAATGCACAACTAGGCTTGGTACTAATCATCTCTGCAACGTTTCTTTGAAATCCGGCTAGATGTTCAGGAGAACTATTCCGGACAATGTTTGTGTAATAAACATTTTAAGGGCAATAACTCTGCCAGAAATATTTCAACCTAAACACTGTGATGATATGCACAACTAGGCTTGGTACTGATCATCCTTGCCAAGTTTCGTTGACATTTGGCCAGGGGTTCAGCAGAACTAGTCCGGACAAAGTTTTAAATTCTGTAAAGGGCTATAACTCCGTCAAAAACCGTTCAACTGGAACACGGTGATGGTATGCACAACTAGGCTTGGTACTCATCATCCCTGCAACGTTTCTCTGAATTTTCTTCATATTTCATCATTTTTTGCGCACAATATCGACGTGCCGTAAAACACTAATCATTCATTCATTCATTTATTCATTCTGAAATCCAGCCAGGGGTTCAGGAGAACTAGTCCGGACAATGGTTGTGCAGTAAAACCTTTAAAGGGCCATAACTCTGCCAAAAATCAGTCAACCAGAACATGGTGACGATATGCACAACTAGGCTTGATACTGATCATCCTTGTCATGTTTCGTTGAAATCCGACCAGGGTTCAGCGGAACTAGTCCATACAAATTATGTGTTTTAAAACCTTTAAATGGCCTTAACTCCACCAAAAATCATTCAACCAGAACAAGGTGACAATATGAACAACTAGACTTGTTACTGATCATCCCTGCAAAGTTTTGCTGAAATACGCCAAAATGAAAGCCTTATCATAATAATCTGGTAAAGTTGAAGATGCTAGAGTGTTAACACATTTTTCAATAAGTCAAGGGCCATAACTTCGGTGTTACTGGTCCGATCTTGCTGGTTTTCGAACTCGTCCTAGCTTTCATCAATATCAACAATCTGGCAAAGTTTTGTAAAGGTAGGTTGCAACATGGAGGCGCTAGAGTGTTGACAAGACAAACTATATAGCAATTTGTGTTAATTGAAGGGCAATAACTCCGGTGTTACTTGTCCGATCTGGCTGGTTTTGAACTCGTCCGAGCTTTCAGAGATATTAACAATCTGATAAAGTTCGGTAAAGATCGGATGAAAAATGAAGGTGTTAGAGTG